>JAADXJ010000105.1:0-44494 GCA_023337735.1 Pythium biforme | reverse complement strand
TTGCGTTGTTGCGCGTGCGCGTGTTTGCAGATCTTTGGAGACGCGGACATTTCGTGGCGTTTGGCTCCAAGTTTGGTGTTGATTTCCTGCTGTATGAAGGTACTGAGAACAACACAATCGTTGGGCGCCAACGCTGCTAGAGCTGTAGCACCTAACTCCGTTATGATCCCTTTGTGTACAGCCGACCCGTCGTCGTGTCATTCGTTCGCCATGGTTGTCGTTAAGGACTACAAAGCAAGTTTTGCGACCGTCGACATCGTGTCTCATTGCCGTGTCGCCAAGATGGTCAAGAAAAGCTTTTTGCTCGCGAGCTTACAGAATGCGCAAATCGTGTATTTGTCATTAGACCATGCGGTGCTCGCTGCTGCACGGCCCGACCGACAATGACTCAAGCATGCTACGACTGTGGCTGCGCCGCCTTTGGCTCGACTTCGTTGCTACGAAGCTTTTGCGCGATGCGCACAAGGGTTTCTGAGTCCGCCGGGATGTCGTTCTGGCGCAGGTCCAGTGCGACGACAACCGAATTCTGCTGCAGTCCCTGCAGAAGTGTCTCCGCGTCCGATTCGGTCAAGGTATTGCCGCTCAAGTCGATCGATCGCAACGCGCACTGTGAGTCAGCGATGATCTCAGCTAACGCATCGGACGTCTCTTTCCCAAGCGTGTTGTTGCTCAAGTTGAGTGTGGTCAGCGATCGGTGTTCGGTCAAGCCCTCGAGTAGCATGCGCCCACCTTCGTCCGTCAAGCGGTTCAGTCGCATGTTTAGGTCGACAAGGTTCGTGTTGTACTTCAGGCCCCGGCTGAGGTACCGACCTCCTTCGGCGTGGATTTGGTTGTCGCACAAGCTGAGACTGGTGATAACGCTGTCGGGGCCGAGCAACTTCGCAAGCAGACGCGCTCCGTGGTTGGTGATTTTATTGTGGGACAGATCGAGGGACGTGATCGTGTTGTTCTTGATGAGCCCGGTCATGATCATGCGCAATAAGTCGTCATCGAGCAGGTTGCTCGGCAGCCACAACGTCGTCAACGTCTTCGTGTTCTTGACGATGTGGGAGAGATTGGTCGCGTCCGATATTTTCATTCCGAATAGCATGCGCTCATATTTCATCCCGATTTGCGTGACGCCGTACGTGAGCTCGAGTCTTGTGAGGTTTTTCAGGTGGGAGCACACCTCGTTGAGGTCCAAGTGGGAGAGAAGCTGGTCGATGTCCAGCGTGAAGATGTACTCCTGACAGGCTTTCACGATGTCGATCAAGTGGTCGCTGTCGTCTGCGCCGGCGTCGAACCCTTCGAGGACATCCTTCAAGTACTTCTCCAGGAAAAGTTGCTTCCACGTGAGCCCGTGCTCATTGATCTGGAGATTCTTCCAGGAGCTCTTGCTCATACAGCACCGTTTCCAGTAGTTCTCATCGGAGATGTTCGGCGCGGAGACACAAACATCCATGTCGAGTGGGAGACGTGCCATGACCTCCGGGAGAAACTTGCGAGGCACGCTGTGAATTTTCGGTTCTTGGCGGAATCGGTCGGAGATCAACTTGAGACACATCACTACAAGCGACGGGATCGGAGACGCGGCAGGACGCAACAATTCGGCGCTCTCGCCATGGTAGTGGCTTCCGACAGCTCGCGTGCGGTACTTCTTGACTTGATCAGAGAGCGAGCTCACGGCTGTGGTGGATCCGACCGTTGTTGAAGAGACCATGATGGTGCGACGAGGGCGGAGAATGAAGCCGGACGTGGGCGACGGAGCGATCCGACCACTCCGCGTTGGTCGTTGCTCTGCTGCTGTGCGGTGGCAAGGTATCGGTTTGTAGGAGGAGGCGCGCATGAACAGTCACGACCCGCCGGTTAAAGTGACTGTTGCAAAATACGGTGTGGTCTGATAGCCGAACGCGCGACGCGGCAGCAGTGGTCCCACCAAATCTGAATCTTGGTGGACCAAATGCTCGCTCGTCGCCTCTCACAGCTCGTTTGTGGTTGATCAAGGACCCGATCATTCCAGTTGATCGCCAGTTCCCACACGTCGCATGAGAAAGTGGTCGTCATTCAAATTTTTTGTCAGGTGTGAACGCTGAGTGCGCCAGCTTGGCCAACCTCATTGCGCGATTTGCAGTCCAGGGATCAGATCGGCAACTCAAGACAACCAAGATGAAGCTAAGCTTTCTCTCCATTGCAGCCGTGGTGCTGGCTTCGGTGGCGACAGGAACTATCAGCCAAGCGGCTGATTTCACGGCGACTGGCACCAACGACGGTACGGTAGCTTTGAAGATCAGTAGCACGAAGAAGCGTTTAACGCACCCTCACTTTTACTGAGAATTTGTAGGGCCCCACTTGCGCGCGTTGGAGGAGATGAAGCCATCAACAGCTAGTGCGGAGGCTGGGCCACAGGCTTCTGAAGTTACACCATCCGGACTCGAGGCGCTGCCGGCTGCTGACGCCACCAAGGGTGAAATGGAGCAGTTCCATGGCGGTTGGGGCTGCCACCCTGGCGCTTGGAACTGGCCGCAATGCCGCTGGGGAGGAGGCTGGGGCTGCTACCCGGGGTCATGGAGCTGGCCCAGGTGCCGTTGGCAGCACCGTTGCCAGCCGGGGTCGTGGTACTGGCCCCGCTGCCGTTACTGGTGAGCAGCCATGGGGCTCCACGAACGCTGGTCGGTTTGGGTGAAGGAACGAGTGAGACGTGGAGAAGAGTGAGTGGTCATGCATGTCAGCGCTTGATTAGGTCAGTTGGTGGATCGACCGCATTGTGATGCGGCCGAAACGATTGCCTAACCATTAATATCACCCTTGGATATTTTGGACGTTGTGGTGGTGGCTTGATTGGTTCAAGGTTACTTGGAGGTCTTGAGCAGTTGGATTTCGAACTTTAGGATCGAGTTGGGCAGAATCGTACTAAAGAGGAAACTAGCAAAGTTAAGGAGCCCAGGACTGCACTCGCAGTGCTACATTATTGAGAGCGAGAAATACAAAAAGGTGCGAATGAAAAAGGATATCCCCACGCCGGAAAACCCGACTCGCCGTACGCGTAGTCGGGCGAGCACGTGATCACGGCCACCTCGTCGAGATTCATCGTAATGACCGACTCGTCCCAGCCCTTGATCACTTGGCCCATGCCGACCTTGAACGAGAACGGCGTCTGTCCCTTGTCCTTGGTGCTGATGCGTTTGTCAGGACGTGTCAAAGAGACTCCAACAATCCATCGCGGACGTTACCAACGCACCTCCAGAACTTCTCCTTGGTGTCGCCGTTCTTGCCGTAGCCAGTGCAGTGCACTGTCACGGTGTCTCCCTTCTGAGGTGCGGTGCCCGGCTGGCCGTCCTTGCGCGTTACCTTCTCCACGCCCATTTTCGCTCTTCTCAATTCGTTCGCGCTTTGACTTTGATCCCGTTGCCAACGAATCAGATCATAAAAAGGAGGGGAGGAGCTCCCGACTCAGACCTGGAGACAGAAAGAAAGCAAACCAAAACATGGGTCCATCCCAACGGGAATGCAGTGTTGTAAACGGTTATTTTGCACCAACACATCTCATTGGACGCAATTTAACCGTCATTTTCGCGTAAGCTTCCGCGCCTGCCCTCTTGTCAAACCGTGCTTGGGGAACACCAACACGGGGAAACTAAGCAAGCGAGACTGGCTTGCCTCTCCATGACGCGGCCAAGCAGCAGCGCGCTCCGCATGCGCTCGCTTGAGGCCTGGTCCACTGTGCGGCTGGAGGCCATGGGCGTCGATGGCGTCTTTGCGCCTTATGTGATCGGCATGTTGGGCGACCCGCCCTCGCCCGGTGATGGCGACGGCGACGAGGAGGTCAAGTTCAGCGTCCACCAGGTGCTCATGGGATGGCTGTCTCCCGAAGACGAGGTGCGTTCACGGATATGTTATAAAGTGTTTTAGACCGGTTGGTCTAACTGATGTGGTGTGGCAGGAGATCGCGATGGAGTTTGTCGAGGACCTGCTCAAGTTCCACCGCAACCCGTCGCTCGTACCGGCGGATCAGGTGGACGACGATGCCCGTGGTGACCATGCAAATACGCGAGGGCTGCGAGGCGGCTTTATGGGTGACGACACGCTACTACCGCTGGCCGAAGGAGAGCTCAAGGCGTCGGCGCCGCTGTTTGTGCCCGTGTGTAGTGTGGCCGTTTCTGGCGAAGGTGGGCACGCGCATGGCTGACGCTTGTCTCGAACTGTTTGGAACACTGTCGCAGCACTATGAAGAGAGCCTGTCGGGCCCGCTGAGCAGCGGTGCGTCGACCGAGGGCGGCGGCGAGTACGACCACGGCGACGACGGCGATGCAGTGGTCGACGCCATGCAGGACGAAGAGACGTTCTTCTGGTCGGTCGCGTTTGACGTGAGTCCCTCGTTGTTGGTTGTTGGAGTGCGTAAAGTACCACGCAGGCCAATATGCTAAGTGGATCTGTGGTTCAGTTGGTGGGCCACTTGCAGCTCAAGTTCCCGGACGTCGACCCGACGCGCCTGTGCGACCTGCTCAAGCTCGCAGAGCTGGACGTGGACACGGCCCACGCCGTGCTCAAGGCCACGCTCGAGAAGGAGACCACGGGCATCACGCAAGTGTGCCGCCACTACCTGGCCGGCGACTGCCGCCGCGCCGACTGCATGGTACGCCCCGTTGACGCTAGTAGTCTGGGCCGTGTCGCTGACTCTACTACTACCCCCATTAGTTTGTGCACGACACGCACGCGGTCACGTGCCGCTTCTGGCTGCGCGGCATGTGCATGCAAGCGGACAACTGTGTGTTCGCGCACGACTTTGCCGAGTTCTACGCGCTCGACCACGCAGCCGCGCAGCGCCGCGAATGCGACAGTGAAGACGAGGACGACGACGGGCCCATGCTCAATTTTGAGGCCGAAGAGATGTTCCCGTCGCTGGGCACTGCGGCCACCTCGTCTTCAGGGAAGAAGGTCAGTACGAGTAGCAACACGAGTACAAGCAGCAGCGGCGGCGGCTCGAGCAGCTGGGGCTCGCAAAAGGGCGACTCCGTCGGCAGCCTCTCGCTCAATTTTGCGCGTGCCGTGTCGGTACAGCCCGCGCCCAGTGCGTTCTCGTCCTCCTCTTCCTCGTCGTCCTATGACGACTATGGGTACAGCACGCAGGTGCGGCATACACCAGTGACAACGCGGCGGCCGCTGTACCACAAGACGGCGGAAACTGTGAGCGGCAGTCGGTGGCTCACGACCGGCTCGGCCGTCACGGCGCAGTACAAGCAGCTGCGCGAAGAGGCCTACGAGCTCGCGTGTGCGCGCAACAAGTGTTTCATGCAGGCCACGCGGGCGTACCAAAGGTGCGTTGTCTGCTTCCATTTTGTAGCTTGTTCATATTCCAAGGACTGACTGGAGATATATCTCACAGTGGCAACCGGTCGCTCGCGCGGTCGCTGTCGGCGCAAGGCCACGAGCACAACGTGCGCATGAAGCGGTGCCACTACAACGCGGCGCTGCAGATCTTCGAGACGCGCAACCCCAAGAGCCAGCTCTACCACGACCGCGTCATGGACCTCCACGGGCTGCACGTCGCCGAGGCGGTCGAGTTCCTGTCCAACATACTGCCGACGCTCGCCGACGACGGCATCGACGCGATCCACCTCGTCACGGGCTCGGGCCACCACTCGAAAGGGCCGTCGGGCAACCCGCGGTTGCTGCCGGCGGTCGAGCGGTTTCTCGCGACCGAAGGCTACCAGTTCTCGCCCGTGGCCGACCGGCGCGGCTACGTCGGTATGCTCATGGTGGATCTACGTTGGTGACCACTGCAAGGAAGAAAAAAAACGATCATGACGAACCACTCGCGAGGTGTAAAAAAACCATGTCTTGCGCTTGTGTTGTGGTTGCCTAACTACGAGAGGTTCGTGCTCACTCTGCCACTGGCAGTAACAGCCATCACTGGCCAGCTCTCATTCAACTGCCAGAGGAGACCTACCGTCGTCGCGTAGTAGTGCCTAGTAGGCGCGGTCGTGGTCGTGCATCTCGTCGACGTCCTGGTGCACAATCTGCTCAAAGCCGCCTTCCTTAAAGAGGTAGACGTTGCAGAAGCCACCCGAGTACGCGTCGCGGTGGGTCGCGTGGTAGATCGCGCGCTTGCCGAGCTCAACGGCCTCGTCGTCCGTGAGGTCCCATTTCCAGTTTGAGTCGAGCACGCCGTACGCGTACGTGGAGCCCGAGCCGACCGAGAACTTGGGGATCTTGTCGCTCGCGCGGATGCGCGAGCCTTCGTCGTCGACGTAGTACAGCACGGGCTGGCCGTTGTCGTAGCCCATCATCATCATGCCGATCGACATGCCGTAGCGCTTGTAGTAGTTGCACGTGTTCGAGATGAGCTTGGACGCGGCGCGCACCGAGATCTTGTGGCGGTTGCGCAGCTCGTACATGCGGCACTGCACGGCGAGGTTGCGCTGCCAGAACTGGCAGTCGGCGGCACCGCCGGCGAGCGTCGCGAGGATGTACTCGTTGATCGGGTTGATCTTCTTGACCTGGCCGGACGCGATGAACGGGCCTTGCGTCGAGCGCGAGTCGACGGCGACGCAAATGCCGCCCTGGTAGATGAACGCAAGCGTGGTCGTGCCCTTGTCGAACTTGAGCGTCTGGTTGTTGTCCTCGGTGTACTTGACCTTGAAGTTGGCGCGCGCGTACTCGGCCGGGTCGGCGACCATGGGCAGCATGAAGCCCGACGCGAAGCCGGCGTCGTGAGCGCCAAAGGCCGACGGCGCGTCGATGCGGTCCGAGGCCGTGGAGAACGGCAGGTGCATGTCGTCCATGGCGCCGCCGTACGAAACGGTCGCGCCCTTGCTGCCAGCGCGCAGAAAGCCCAGGTTCAACACCGGCGCGCTCATACTCTTCCTTTCGTTCTTGTTCTCCTTGGTCGCTCTTGGGGGAGTATGCTCCGACGAAGGGGGCGAGAGCCTGGAAGATACAGCGAGATGCTACTGTATATAGCCACTAAAGTACGATTTGGTTGAAGCGCCTGTGACGAAGGTCGCACGAAGGTCGCACGAAGGTCGCTGGAAGCGCCACTAGGGGAAAGAAAACCCACGTTTTCCCCGCACCACATGCCAACATGGCGGCCGCGGTCGTGAACCTCGAGGAGATCGACTTCGATGAGCTGGACGACTACCTGGAGCTGTTCCAGCAGGACGGCGTGATCAAGGAGGCGCTCCAGCAGGGTGTGGACTTGCGCCAGTACGCCGCGCAGATCGATGCCGAGCTGCGCGCCGCCGAGATCGACTCGGTCTCGCAGTACGTTTTGAAAAGCGCCGACATCGTCGAGCTCCACGACCAAGTGCAAGAGTGCGACAACATCCTGGCCAAGATGCAGGAGATGCTGTTGGGGTTCCAGGCGGATTTAGGAGGAATCAGCGACGAGATCCGCCAGTTGCAGGACGAGAGCATTGGCATGAACGTCAAGCTCAAGAACCGCAAGGAGACGGAGACCCAACTGCAGCAGTACCTCGACAACGTCGTGTTGGCGCCGTCGCTGGTCAAGGCCATCGACGAAGGCGACGTCACGGAGGCGTACCTGCATGCGCTCGTCGCGCTCAACGGGAAGCTCAAGTACGCGGCCTTGCGTGCGCCGGACCCGTCGGGCTCATCGTGCGATTTGATCCCGGCGCAGACCGCGGCGTTCAAAGAGGTCGAAGCGCAGCTCCACAAGCTCAAGTCGCGCGCCGTGACGCGCGTACGTGAGTTTCTCTGGAGCAAGATGAACGACATCAAGAAGCCCAAGACCAACGTCCAGATGCTGCAGCAAAACGTGCTGTCGCCCATGAAGTACCTCGTGACGTTCCTCGCGGACAATGCCGTCGAAGTCGAGGACGAGTTCCGCGAGATCTACGCCGAGACCATGAGCAAGACGCTCACGACCGTGTTCAAGAGCTACCACGCCGGGCTCATGCGGTTCCACGAAGAAGTCGCGTCGCGCTCGGACCTCATCGCGATCGAGGAGCAGTCCCTAAAAGGGCTTTTCAGCACCAAAGTCAATTTGAGCAAGCGCAACGACACGTTCGCCATGGGCGACCGCGAGAAAATCCTCGAGAACGCGGCCGCGCCGCCCTTGATTCTCCATGTCGCGTCCCAGGAAAACCACAAGCTGCCGTACGAGGCCGTGTTCCGTAACGTGCAGCAGCACCTCATGAACTCGGCCACGTCCGAGTACCTGTTTATCATTGACTTTTTTCGCGCTGGGCGAGATGAAAACGTGCTGCGCTCGCGCGATCTGTTTCTGCGCGTGTTTGCCAAGACGCTGTCGCTGTGTTTGGAAAACCTGGAAAACTACTTGTTCACGTGCTATGACGCCGTGGGCCTGCTGCTCATGATCCGCTTGACGCACTCGCAGCGCCTCGTGATGGAGAAGCGCCGCATCCCGTGCCTCGACTCGTACTTTGACCGCGTCACGCTGATGCTCTGGCCACGGTTCAAGGCCGTGTTTGATATGAACCTCGCGAGCGTCAAGAACGCCAAGGCCAAGAAACTGGGCGCGATCGACTTGCACCCGCACTATGTCGTGCGTCGCTACGCCGAGTTTACCGCGTCCGTGCTGAGCCTGAGCTTGTACACGCAGCCTCCGACGCCTTCGGGGGGGAATACCGCCGACGACGACGCGCGCACGACCATCTCAAGCGCACAAATGCACGAGAACGGCGCCGGTGAGATGGTACTCAACAACTTGGCGCTGCTTCGCGACGAGATGCTGGCGCTGCTCACGCGGCTGGCCGAGCAGCACAAGAACAGCAAAGACCGGTGCGTGTTCCTCATCAACAACTACGATCTCGTGCTCTCGCATTTCCAGGAGAAGCGCATCATCTCGGACGAGACCTCCAAGATGGAGGAGCTGCTCGCGGCGCAGCGCGAAAAGTTTGTCGAGGAAGAGCTCATGACGTGGTACGGCAAGATGATCGTGTTTGTGCGGCAAAACGAGGCCACCGTGCTCGGCCGCACGGCCTCAGGGACCATTGGAGGTGCCGGCGCCGCCGTGGCGGGCCATGTCGAGGTCGATACGGCCCAGATCGAGAAGATCGTGCGCGAGTTTGCAGCCACGTGGAAGAACGGCATCGAGAAGATGAACGGCAACATCATGAAGTACTTTTCTAACTTCCGGAACGGCATGGAGATCCTCAAGCAAGTGCTCACGCAGCTGCTGCTCTACTACACGCGCTTTATTGAGATCGTCAAGAAGAGCTACCAGGGCCGCGGGAACGCGCCGTTCAGCAACGACATTGTGACCACACAGGAGATTCTCTATGAGATTAAAAAGTACAGCCGATCGTTCTAAGTGGCAGGAATGGGCATCCTCCCTCAAGGGAGGAGATCAGCTCGTGTAAAATCAGAAGAAGAAACCCAACGTATCCGTCGTCGTCGGTGTGTGTGAGTGTGTTTTACGTGTAGAGCGCAAGGTAGTTGGGCGTGATGCTGTAGCCAAGGACAGCGACAATGAGCCCAAAGCCGAGCGTCGCGATGAGCGCGACCGACACGAGCGAGAACGTCACGCCGACGCGCAAAAAGTCCTGCACTTGGAGGTACGGCTGTCCGTGGTCGTCCAGCACGAGCAGCGAGTTGATGTTGGGGAACGATGAGAACGGCAGCGCCATGGCTGCATAGAGAAAGAAAGACAAGGTGAGAATGAGAGTTCAAAAGACTGAAAACGAAGCCACACGCACCGGCCGAGATCGCGAGCGCGCACGAGATCACGGGGATGTGCGGGTGGCCGATCTCGATGCTCATTTGCACAATGATGGGGAGCAAAATGATCGAACCGACCGTGTGCGAGACGAACGTCGTGAGCGTGAGCACGAAGATGCAGAGCGAGACCGTGATGACCCAGACGCTGCCCGACGGGAGGTACGTGATGATCGACTGGCTCAGCGTGTTGAGCAATCCAGAGCGCGACACGGCCTCGCCCAGCACGTTGCCACCGCCGATCAAGAACAAGATGTGCCACGAGAACGAGTTGAAGTCGAACTGGCTCAGCATGCCCGTGCCAAACATGACAAACTACAGGATACCCAATTAGCACTTGAAACCGCAGGAACGGTACAGCGACGGATCGACAACGTACCATGAACAACAGCGAGACGATGCCCAGGTCGCCAAAGGTCATGCTCGTGACCGAGAACGTCGCCCACAGCGCGATCGTGAGCAGCGTGAGTGACACGACCGCAATGTGGAGGCTGCTGATCTTCTGCTTCTGGTCGTAGACGATCTGCGGGATGTACTTGGCGTCCTGCGGGTCCATCGCCCACAATAGGAAAAGCCAGCAGAGCACGGTCGAGATCGTGCAGAACGGCACCGAGATGGCCATCCACTCGCCAAACGACACGCTGTAGCCGGCCTTCTCCAAGTACGAGACCGCGAGCGTGTTCTGTAATGACGAGATGGGCGTCATCATGCCGCC
Organism: Pythium biforme; assembly: GCA_023337735.1. Taxonomy (NCBI): domain Eukaryota; phylum Oomycota; class Peronosporomycetes; order Pythiales; family Pythiaceae; genus Pythium; species Pythium biforme. Next base: position 34,104 of record JAADXJ010000105.1, on the reverse strand, counting down.
GAGGTTGCACGCGAACGCGAGCCCGATGAGCAGCGTCTTGACGTACGTGCTGTTGGTCGGAAAGTCGCGGATGATCGGCAGCAGCACCGAGACGCAGAGCACGGGCGCCGTGTGGTTACTGATCCACATCGAGAGGAACAGCCCCATCATCATGATCGCGAGCAGGAAAAGGTTCGGGCTCTTCTTGAAGCGGCGCTGCAGGAACGCGGCGATATAGAGCTCGATCTGGCACTTGGCAAAGGCCGCTGAGATCGAGTAGCCGCCCATGATGAGAATCGTCGTGTGGTTCACGAGCTCCTGCATGACCTCCTTCGCGGCTTCCTCTGTCCACCACACGGTTTGTCAGTTGCCTGCGAGCGTAGTGATCCACAAGAATACAACAACTCGGCACGTACTGGCGGGGAGAATGCGGTGCGGATCGCTCTTGTCGTTGAGGATCTGGAGAAACACAACGAGCGGAGGCACCAACAGTGCCGTGGCAAAGTATGGCACGGCCTCGGTGACCCAGAGCGTCGTGACGAACACGAGCATCGCGAGGCAGCGCTGCTGCGCGTCGTGGCCCTTGGGCGTCACGCGCACGAGCAGCAGCACGACAAACAGAAACAGTGCGATGCTCAGCGGCACGAACTTGACCTTGCGCATGAGCGAGTGCTGGTCGCCCTGCATCTTCTTGACCCGGCGCTCCATGTTGCCGGCCTCGAGCTTGTCCTTGGACGTGAGGTGGAACACGCGGTCAAAGAGCTCGTCGATTTCGTTCGACGAGTAGAAGCGCTCGCTCTCAAGCCGCTTCATAAAGTCGGGCATGGTCTCCTGCTTGGTCGTCTTGTCAAACTAAAGGGGAGATTGTCAGAACAAGTGCGCGAGCGCCTTGCGGAGAAGGCGTTTCCCTACCTTCTTCACGATCTTGCGGAAGCCCGAGTGGTTGATCTGCACGAACGTGCGCAAGTCCACGAGCGTGTCGTAAATGTCCTGCAGCGCCGCAAAACCGCGGTCCACTATAGTCAACAGAGGGTGAGACATCACCATCGATCAGTGAAAAAACCCTGGCGACACGTACGCTGCGACATCGAGTGCTTGCGGCCCCGCGCGGCGTGGACGTGGCCGTGGGACTCGTTTTCGCCGGCGAGCCCTTCTTCAAAGTCCTTGACGTCTTTGCGCAGCGACACGATCTTGCCCACGAAAAAGTCGTTCACGACCTTGAGGTTCTCGTTCGTGACCGACCAGAACTCGCTCTCGGCGTGCTGCACGTCGAGCCAGCCTGAGCCCGAGCCATGGACTTCGAGCAGCGGCGCTGGCGTGTTGTCCCCAGTCCCGCCCAGCAGCAGCGGCGAGCGCTCGCTCACGACCACTTGGATGTGGTCGTCGTTGCCATTCGAGGGCTTCTTCTTCTCTTTCTTCTTGCGCTTCTCCTGCTTGGTCGAGTGCTTCTCGACCTCAAACGCCACGCGCTTGATGAGCCGCTTGAGGCGTTTGTACTGTACGTAGAACGCGCGCCACTCAGGGTTGGCCGACGTCTCGAGCTGCTTGCCGAACTTCATGGTGCTGCCCGTGTCGTTGGCTTAGGAGCTCAATTGAAGCAATGCGTGCGTGTGGGGTGGCCAACTGACTGACTGTTGGCGCCAATACACCTGTACCACCAACGATCCAACGAGAGGCGCGCCCGATCCAACAAGTCCAACACTCCCAACAACAAAGAGTCGCACTCTGCGCGTGCGTGGGTCTAAAATGCGCGAGTGGTGCGGCGACCGCGGAACCCCACAAAGTGCGCGACGCGATATGAAGGAGACAGAAGTCCGAGGACCGCTGGGCGTTCTATGATGCAGGCTGACGCGCGCGTGCACGGGAATGGACTTGGGCCTCAGCGCAGGAGGCGGACGTCGTAGGGGTGATCGGCAGCCTGCCGTTGGGAAACGTAGGAAGTTGGCGTAACGAATCCTCGCCAACACCAACACACCGCCAGATAAAACAGATTGTGTTCGACCGACCGACCGACTTTTCAATCGCCTTCAACGCCCACCCGAAATACTGGGCGGTACGAGATTCGTCCGGCACAAGATTGGTCCATTGTGTACCTTCGCGCAACCTCAATTACATCCCTTGTTAAGTTCGCTTCGACCCCATACTTAACGCTCTCGCGCGCTTCCTCCACTCTCCCCGCACCACGACGGTCTGAATGGCGTTCCGGCGCGAGGTGCCGGCGCTCGACAAGCTCGTGCTCAAGTACATTTCCAAGTCGGCGCGGCTCGCGGACACGATCGTGAACCATGGTACGATCGAGGGCATGCACCGCATCTCGAAGCCGGCCAAGTCGCGCACGCACAAGGCCAAGCAGGAGCTCATCCGCGCTCTGCTCGCGAGCGGCCGCCTCTCGGACGACACGCTGCCCGACAACTTTTTCCACGTGAGCATGACGCGCCTCGAGATGATCGGCGCCAAGATCTCGACCAAGTTCATCACGCGGGTACGATACGGTTTCCCCCATTCTGTTGGCGCTTTTTGTTGGCGTCTAAACGGGCTCGAGTGGTACGATAGATGTCGGCGATCTGCACCAAGCTCCACACAGTCAACTTCTCTGGGTGCTTTCGACTCACGGACGACGCGATCGAAGTGCTGCTCAAGAACTGCCCCGGTACGCGACCAACAAATAGCGATTCTGTTGGCGTTGGTCTCTGGCGTCTAACCCGTTCGAGCTGACAGACATCAAGGAGCTCAACATTGAAAACTGCCGCAAGCTCACGGACCTATCGCTCGACCACTTGCGCAAGCACACGCCCAAGCTCCAGGTACGTTACGTTGGCGTAACCTCTTGTCGACCCGCGGGACTAAATGAATCTTGATATGACGCCAGAGCATCGACATTGGCGGCAATTTCAACATGACGATCGGCGGCATTACCAAGCTCATCGAGAAGCACCCGAACCACTCCAAGTTTACGCGCGTCCATATCTCGGGCCACGCGGTCACGGATCAGTACGTGGGCTTTCGTAGTCGCTGTCGTGGAAATCGAACCCCCTTTGAACGGCGGTTTGCTTTGGCTAGAACCATCCGCATCATCATGGCCAAGTGCCGCAAGATCCACAGCCTCGCGGTCGGCTACTGCGCCGTGTCAGACGACGCTATCATGGCGCTACTGGCCAAGCGCGAAGGGATCTCGCGGCTCTGCCTCCACTGGAACGTCGCCATCACGTACGTGAACCCCTCTTTGAGCTCATGGGTGAGAAAGCCCAGTGAGCGGGGCTGATGCTGTGTCTGTGATTCCTTTATCGTAGCGATCAACTGCTCCACTACATTGCCGCCAGCGGACGCAACATCCAGGAACTCAACCTGTGCGGTGTCAAGTCGGTCTCGACAGACGTACGGTACCGCGGCTCGAAGGGCGCGACACTCCTTGAACTGACCGTTGTTTTGGGCGTACACCTAGGCCATTGTCTCGACGATCAACGCCAAGATGGAGGCCCTGCCAGAGTCTGAACCGTTCGCTGCAGCGTCGCGTGCGGCGTCAGCTGATGCTGCGGCGTCGTCCTCTACTGCTGCTGCTCCGGATGGTGCGAGAGACGACGAGGCCACCGCGGGCGACGAGGTGAAGGAACCGGAGCGCAAGCGGCTGAAGAAGATCGACTTTCGCTACACACAGTACGTTGTGCTTCTGGTGTGGGATGCTCTGGACTTGGAGAACTAACGTGTTGTGTGTAGTGTGCCGAAGGAGACGGCGGCTGCGATCAAGGACCGGTACCCGGACCTGCAGATCACATACTAAAGGTTCATTTGTGCTCTGCTGGTCGAGACTCGCCCCTCGCTGTAAGCTCACGCAATAATATATGTATGTTCACACGACCAAGTGAATCAGTACCGCGCTTTTGGTCACTCTTCCTGCTACGTAATATTCGATGACCGAGCCATCTATACCACTTTCAGGCATCGCCTCATTCGATGTGGACGTCGTCCAGCGCGTCACTGGAAAAGTACAGGTCCATGCGACCGGTTTGCTCGTCGCCGTCCATGCTGGTGCACATCGTGATCGCCAGCATCAGCTTCTCGCGCATGATCTCGTCCGAAGAGTACGCTGGGAGCTCAATGTTGAAGAAGCCTGGGGGGTAGTGATTCGTTAGTATTATGCGTCGATGTACACGCGCGCTGGCGTCGCATGGTTAACTTACATGTGTCGGCCTTTGGAAGAAGCAAATCCTGGTTTGCGGTCGTCACGGGCGGCGCCTTGATGAGCAGTCTCGTGTGTGTACGATCAAACTCGGCGTCGTCTGCTGGGAGCGTGTCTTGACCCCATGCAAAATTGATGAAACGTCGCTTGTTCTCTTCGCTAAAGCCACCAAGCACGCGCCAGAACATGTCCAGATGTGGGAACATGTCCGGAGTCATGCCTGATGAATAGAGCGTGTGGCGCTGTTGAAACAGAATACAAAGAGAAGCGTTAGTTCCCATATTCCAGATATTGGGGCATTTTTCTGGATTCTTTGCGCGTCGTGTACCTTGAGCAAGTCCACATCGACGGCCAGGCTTCCGCAGACCCACTGCTGCAGCTCGAGCCACGTGCACAATTGGAGAAGATGGACGGGAACGATCGTGCCGATTCCACGCAGCATTGCGTCCACTTGCGGCTTGCATTCCTGGAAGCGAGCGGCCTTCACCAAAGACACGTACTCTTTGCAGCTCGATTTCGTCACCGGATCGTTCAATCCGCCTGGCTTGAGTTCCACAATGGAACCGTCACTAAGAGCAGTTGTGAACGAGTCAAAGTAGATGTCTGTAGCACTTGTAGGGTCGGTGCTTTCAGCCGATGCCGCGGTTTCAATAAACTTCAAGCTCTCGCACACAGAAAAGTCGATGTGCTCGAGATCGACCGTTGACAGGCTTTGCTTCACAAGCATCTTCCAAATGATCGGCGCGAGACGAATATTCAGGCGAACACCCGTTCGAATGCAGCACCCCATTAGCACGCCAACAAATTCGTACATCTTGAGCGTCGCCCGAGTCGTTGCGCTTGGGTTTGGCAAGAGCCTGTCGCGATATTCTCCGATCTTCATGATGTTGTTTTGCGTCGGAACAAAGAGCGGGTTCCCTTTGGACAGCAGCTCGGTGGCAATGTCGTTGAAGAGCTGGCGATACGGCCCACCTTCACCCACCACGTTCTCGCCCGAAAACACGACAATGAACGCAACAAATGGGTCGCTCGCACCAGTAGGCCGCTTCGCACGAAGAATAGAAGGTTTCACTCGCGACAGCTGTGCCATCGTCGCCGCAAAGAGAGACTTCTTTGGGTCTCGCAACGACAAAGGTTCACCTGGTAGACGAGACCCACTGATTCGCCGTCGATCTAGCGTGACCACCGGCCGTTTGACCGTCGCATCCATCAGGTTTGACTGGGCCAGATTGGCGTGATCTTGCGTGTCTGCAAAGAACCGAATCTTGACCGCAGGAAACAGCAGCTGGCGAATCGCGACGAGTCTTGTGCGAAAGGCATTCGGATCTGTCTGATTGCGCAGATTAACCATCGGAAGGACTTCGAGACTGAGCATGTTCAACGTCTTCAGCAGCATGAATCGTAGCCTGAGGTCTCTCGTTTCAAGTCCCAAGAGAACGGATCCCTCCGCCGTGTGCGATGCACAGAGATGGCTGGGGCACATATCCATCAAAGAGAGGATACCGATGCTTGACCCCACTTGGCGAGCAAGCACTACGAGCTGAACATCCATCTGATGGGTCCAATGTGTTTGGCTTGATCGCGCAGCTTCAACCGACGTGTAGTGGTTGGCCTCCCCATTTAGGTCATGCCCACTTTCACGAAGCCACTGATACACTTTGATCGGCTCTCGTGTCGCAACGTCCAATACAGCCGCACGAATACGCTTGTTGCTCACGACGGCAGGATTCTCGATGCCAGAATGTGTGGCCGCCTTGAGCACAAATGCGTCTTCATTGATAGAAGCCCGAGCACTGTTTGGAGCCAGATCGCGCTCAATCAAGCGAGCGACGTGGCTTTTCAGTTCTTTGCCTTCCACAGTGAGCTGTTCAATCAAGAAACTTGTCACTTGCTTCACGTTCTGGGTCGCTGCCGCCTTGAGGATGTCTACGAGAGCGACACCGTGGAGATCGTGCAATGACGTCTTCGATCCCTGTGCTTCGTCAGTAGAAGGCTCTGACGAGTCACCGCCCGAAGGCAAGGACGGCTCCACCAAGCTCGGATTGCGTTCACTTCCACAAGCAGCGCACTCGACGGTTGCCCACGGATTCACCAGTGTACACGCTTCGCACGGCCAACCTGAAGGGCTGTCGTCCTCTCGAGTGGCACTCACTGCACCTTGATCTTGGCTCGACCCATGCCGCGAACGAGTCGACTGGGCTCGCTGTCGTCGGCCAGTTGCGCCCGAGACATCAAGCGGCATAGGGGAACCACACGCTGCACACTCCACTTCAAACGCTGGGTTTTCCAAGGTGCATACCCCACAAGACCACACAGCGTCGTCGCTTGATGCTTGAACACTATCTCCTCCATCTGTCTCCGGTTCCTTCGAGCCAGCTTCAGCAAGCCCGTTCAGTTTGCTCAAGAGCTCTGAATCCTCTTCGGTCGGACTACCGTCGAACTCGAAGGTCTCCTTTTGCAGCCGAAGCAGTAGTCTTGGAATGATGTCGTGACGGCCGACGTCAACAACCGCATAGCCAATGGTTTCCCCATTGCCGTCCACCGGTAAATGCAGAACCTTCCCAAGCACGCCTGACCGAACAACCTCGGTCGCTGATAGCACGGTCTGATCATCTGCTTCGCCGCATTCTTCCAGAGCCAGATGCTGGATATAACGAGACAGAGCGACTTCCAAGTCCGATAAACGCTTGGTTCGAGGAAGTTTCTGGAGCAATATCATCCGCTCACACAGAAAGTCACGGTCTTGCAAGATCTTCGAGGCCTCGTCGATGGCATCGATGGGGGTGCGACCACTGCTTACCCTTACGAGAATATCGGTTGACGTCGCTGAATCTCGTTTGTGGGTGAGTATCCGCGTGAATGTTGCAAATCGCACAAGGTTAGGCCACCATGTTGTCGCGATACTGATCGATGTCGTCCCTCGAAGGCGAGACACTTCTTCGACGGTCGCGAGCAATTCACCAAGTTGCTGAGTTGGGAGCGAGAACAATCCTTTCTGCGCCGACAGCTCGTGGTCATATGCGACGGCGAGATCCCTTGTGAGAGCAGAAAGCTTTGACAGCGGTACCGAGTTGGACATGGAGCGATTGATCGCAAAGTTGACGATTTTTGTCAGCAGCTGGCACACGACACCTTTCACACACGGGGGAAGCGAAGCGACGCCACTAACTAAGTAGTCGGTGATAGAGTTCAAAGCAGACGACACGATCGATTCCAGCTCAAAACCTGAAAGCGTGACCGACATCATGCGTTGATACAGTTCATCACCAATCCACATTGCGAGGCCAAAGTCCGGCGTGAGTGGATCCACTCGAAACTTGTAGCGTGCATACGCTGCCTGGGACGCTCGAACAAAGCACTTGTCACCTTCCACGACGAGCGGTGGGAGGAAGTTGAGGCCACGCTTGTCGCCAAAGAACCCGAAGATCCGACTCGTGCAGCGCTCGTCTCGGAAGAACTCCAAACTACTTCCAGCGGGCAAATCCATGAGAACTGGGTGCACGGCAAACGAAATCACCATGCAACTCGCTCCAGGCACCTTGAGCACAATCATGGGCTTCGGTGGGCTGTCACTTGACACCGTAAACGCACTTTGCTGTGAGAACGAAGCACATGATTCGAGCGCCCGCTTGAGTTCGTGCACGAGCGCTTCGATTAGCGTGTAGCGATACTTGACGGCGGCAACATCACCAGAGGAGGACACTGGCTGGGCGGGCGAGCTCTTGAGTGATGACGAGGAAGAACCACCGGGCGTTTTACCTGATTTGGCAAGCTTCGTCTTCTGTGCTTGGTTCATTGGGGATAGTGATTTGTGTTCATCTAGCACCGCATCTTTCGCTGCTGCTGGTACGTACTCAAAGCGTTTCGTCAGCACAAAGCGCAATGACTCCATGAGGTCATATGTTGTGCCAGAGGCGTCGTCGAGCGAGATAACGCCTCGTCCTCCCACGTCTGATTCGCCAGCGATAGTCTTCGCCTCGAAGCCGAGCTCTGCTCCTGCGGCCATTCGCAGAATGTCGACTATGTTGAAGTGAGTTTTCGTCGCTTGCCGATCGCTCACAAGTGGGAACTGCTCTGGTGAGTGTCTTAACATCGAGAAAACACACTTTCTCGCAATGACGCCGAGAAGCTCCAAGTCGATCTTCACGAGGTCGGCAAGTGCGTTCTCGTAGTTATCGATGGAACGTTCAGAATAGTTCGCTGCTGTAGAGCACGTCAATAAATTCTCCACTTGAAACCACCAGTGCTCGAGACAAGATGTTCTCGGATTCCAGAGCTGCATCAGCACGAGTCCGTTCGGGCACACTGTTCTCGCAACGCCCGTGTGGCCAACGGTCCACCGCATCTCAAGGGGCCAATCATTTTGCTCCGACGTCACCGAGCCATCAGTGATCAGATATCTAGCGCCGATCTCGATATCATCAAGCTGTAGTGCCGACCAGTCCGTCTCAGGATCTGGGTAGTGACAACCAGACGGAACATGGCCATCGCAAAGCGTGAACGCGATCTTCATCGCGGCGGCAGGATTCCCTTCGCGGAGCGGCTCTCGTAGCTGTGCGAAAAAGTAATCCATCTCGTAGCTCTTGAACGATCCCGCCACATACGACTCGATTGCAGGAATCACGTTCTTCTCCCAGTACTCGAGAAGCTTGTTGCGGCCAGAGTGCTGTGGCAGCTCGGATCGGGACGAATGAGCATACAAGTTGAAAACGTAATCCGTCAAGTCAGTTTGCCCGTTTGCCCCTGGCCCAAAGACGCATGACATGTCTTGGCCAACGTCGGCGCTCACAATTGGGCGAGTCGCAAGCTTGAACTGACAGTCGCTTAGCATCACCTGTTGTGCACGCCACAATACAGTTCGACTCGCTTCGAGGGACTGGAAGGAAGCGCCCGACTTCGATGTCTTCGCCAACTGGAACAGTAAAAGTGCCATGTTTCCGCTCCCGTTGCCGAGCGATGCTTGGCTATCCAAAAGGGACGGAAGCCTCTCCATCGACGTCATAAACATGCGCAGCCAGCTTACGATCAGTTCAGATGCAGCCACATGACCCTGACTTTGCGCGAGCTCTTGCGAGGTGCTCTTCAGCAACTTGTGCGCAGACTTGAGAACAGACGCGAACGCAGGGAAGAATGACGTTGGAGTAGAAACGCCGGGATGAACCGTCACTAAATCGACTTCTGCAATGGTGTCGAGATGCAAAGGCGAGTGATAGCTTTCGAGGTCGACTTCGTCGTCGGATAAGCCGTTTCTAGGGCACCACAACACCAACACATTCTCGCTCGTATCTGCGCACTGTTTGACGATCCCCCAACGGTTCTTACTTGCCTCAAGGTCGCTTGCCATAACTCGGGCTCCCAATCGAAGCGTCTCAACAAATCCGCCGAGCACGTTTGTCAGGCCGAGAGTGCGATGGAAGAGCGCTCGATCTGCGACCGTGGACAAGGAAACCTCAGTTCCTAGCCGCTTGATTCCTGCCATGATTCTTGACACTAGTGGCACCATACACGCCCGAACCGCGTCTTGGTTCACGAGATATCTCGTGAAACCCACGAGCTCAGTCAGAAGAAAACTCGAGTCTGCAAGCTCATGCCGACGCTTGACTCTCCTCATCTTGTCATTGAAATGCCGCAAAATAGATCGATCCACTTTCCGCGTTGTGGAGGACGAAGAAGCTGCAGAGCTGGATCGGCGACTTAGACGCGCAGAGCCGGGTTCAAGGGCTGCTTGCACGATGCTGTTCCAATCGTAGAACTCTTCTAGATCCTTGACGTCCGGCCATTCCATCACGGTTACAGAAAAACCAGCGGTTGACAGCACTTGAGCTCTGCGAAGGCAGTCTTCACTGGAGCCACGAGACATCACGCCATAGCCATAGGTTTCAACCAGCGCACGCAAAACGCTGGCCACCCACTGCTTGGATCCAACCAAGGAAGCTTCGGGTATAACCGCACCATTCACTTTGGATCGCGGTTGAAGTAGCTCGCCTGCGCCAGATGAACTCGCAAGGCGGACAAACTGGTGGTCCATGCTGTGCATGCTTTGGTTTGCATAGCAATTGCCACACAAGTCGTAGTTTGTGCAAGTGAAGCACTTGAACCGAAACCCGTGCATCGGACTCTGGTTGCATCCATCGCATCGCACGTTTGGATGCACGATATCAGAGCCACCAGTCTCAGAACTCGAAATTGGTGGGTCCTCACTTAAATCCAACTCAGACAGGGTACTTGGCAAGCAGACAAGGTTGAGCGCATCGCAACCAACAGCTTCGAACGCGTCAATGATCTTCGACTTCGACTTCTCGTTCTCCAACATGACGACGCAGCAATCCTTTAACTTGTTCTCACTTTCGTCGCTGGTGAGCTTGACACTTGATTGGAGAATCCCAGCTTGTTCTAGAAGCTGGCCCAAAAGATCTGGGTCATCCAAGACCAACTGAATGATGGACGATTCCAGCACCGCGCTTGAACTCTGACCCATCGCAAATATCGTTCGCACACTTGCAACGCAGATTGGAGCAGAAGCAGCATAGTCTTTGGTGCGAATTTGCGCTGCACAAAGCTCCAACCAAGTACCCGCGACGCTTGGAGACCGAACAATGCTCTTTACATGCGCGCTTGCTATCTTCATCACTCGACCGATTGATCTTGACTGGAGAAACGAAGTGGAGCGGGCAGATGTCACGCCGATTGAGATGAGTCTTCCAACCATCTCTCGCAGAGCAGAAACCGCGCCCTTCTCATCACCATCGGCAAACATGGTGTCAATGCCGTGCCGGTAGCCAATCCATACGAGCTCCCCCAGCGCACGTTGCTCCAGACTAGTGTCGCTCGGTTCTGAGGCCGCAGTGGCCTGTTCGAGATCAAGGAGAAGGTCCGATGTCGCCGCAATGTACTCTGATACAGCTAACGTCGGGATATGCGCTCGAAATTGAGCGCAAACTGCAATGAAATCTGTCATTGCAGCCACTCTCACGAAGTACGGAAGGCCCGATTCTCTTATGCTGCGGCATGTCTCACCCCCCCACGTCGAGACCCTGCAATGTCGACAGGCATGAGTGATTGCGACATTCAAAAGCAAAATGCATGACGAAGAGTACTTACCGATGTGTCGGACTGAAAGTCTCAGAAGCTTGGGCAATTCGAAGCTTTTCAGCTGTGTGGTCACTCCAACAAGACCCAATATTTCCGATTGTCGCAATGGATACGATGCTTGACGCGTCGACAGGGAGTTGCATACTTCGGACAAGCTGGAACGCGTCTAATGCGTATCCAAGGGCCGCAGACAGACAATCATCAGCGTCACGAACTTCAACAGATGACATGTTCGACGTCAAGTAGTCCACGATAGCTGTGCCGAAATCGTCGCCGTCGATATTGACACGAAACCCTCTCCCTGTTGACGCTGTTGTGGAGGGCTGCAAGGCATATTGCGCCTTATGGATAATTTCTTGGGCAACCTCCTTGTGAAAATTGCGCGGAGCGATTGATGCGACTAACGCACGTTCAAGAGACAGAACTTGGTGCAGCTCAGTCGCGCTTCGCTTTGGATCGGATTCGAAGAAGCTCACATCCTTTAGTGCACACAACTCCTTCAGCCTGAAGATATCGGTTGATAGACGTTCGACGAGTTGCGCCGGCGGGGCTTCATCCTCCTGAAGAAATCGCCATTCTTTCAGGAGCTGAACACGACGAATCATCCATTGGTCGACAGCGGATATCGCATGAAGAATTGACTGAAACACGACGGAATCTGGTGCCATGATCTCATCTTCAGAGGCCTTCACACTTGCGACTAAAGTACCCAACACCATACGCAGCGCATTTGTCCACGACGGAATTTGGATACCAGCACGCTGACGTCGTCTTTGTGTGAGCAAGCTGGATTCGTAAAGTTGAACAAGTGACGCACCTCGGCTCTCGATGTCCCCTTTCGTAGTCGCGACAATCTCGCGGGCAAGATTCTCGTGAGCTGCGCTACTCGTTGACTGCAGATCACGCAGTATCTTGATAAGTGGTGCCGTCTTCACAAGCAAAGGATGCTCGAGTGTTCGGTCTGAGAGGGACAACTGACGCTGGACCAGTACGCCAAGAGCATGCTCCGCTGCACCAAAGGTGTCGTTTCTCCAACTGGCAGATGTACGGAGGTGTACTCCTCGAACAACGCACTTCAATCCCCATCGTCGACCGTCATCGTCGCCACTAGCACCTTGGCGTTCTTGGCTCGTTGAGCACAACATGATTGTTGCCGTGTCCCCCCAAATGGAAATGCCCCTACCCGCTTGCGGCCAGTTCCCGCTCTGGCGTTTGCCGAAGAAACACCCACCAGCATCACCAATTCCGTTCTCACCAAACGGCACTCGATCCGAGTGGAACCATGCATGGCCCGGGGTCACGAACACGAAATCAGCTTCACCGGTTGTACTGCATCGAGGATCGAACTCGATGTGCAAACATGTAGCTCCGGGGATCCGGATGACCTTGCGCACTGCACCCTGGCTTCGAGAGTATGGATGGGTACTCTCAACGATCGTGGCAATTGGTGCAAAGTGTGAAGACTGCACAGCATTCGAGGCGGGAGATCGTGGCCCGATCAAACTGGCGAGTCTGAGCAATCGATCCTTCAAAACGTTCAAGGTCGCTCGTCCACCGTTGCAGGCCATCGCCAACACGAGAGGAAGCAGCTTCCCGCACACAGATCCCGATAGGATTTCGTCGTCATCTTTGCCACCGCGCTCGCTTACGCTCGCAACAAGCTCTTCACAGATTTGTAAGCAAGTGATGGCGAAGGTATGGAATATCGACTCCACGGTTACCACACTGCTCAGACGACGTCGACGAGGGGTAGTTCCTGTTGACGAGTCAGCACTCGCAAGCAAGTCGATCGCGCAGCCGTTGAACAGCGCAATAAGACCCTTCTCGACAGGAGTGTATGCACGTGTGCCAATGGCTTCGTGGTAAGACGATGTGCCGTTTCGGGTAGAAAATTCTCGAGCACTCAACTTGAACAGAAGCTTGATGAGATCTTCGACTTGAGAGCGCTCGTAAATGAGGCCATCGATTCCACCATCTGTAGCTTCGGTATTCAGTGCGAGCACCCGCCGAATAAAGGAAATTGAGCAATCTCGGGTGCATTTGACTTGAACCTCGCCAGTAGAATCATGCATCAACGGGAAGTAATTTGATGGAAGATTCTCGACAGGATCGGCGAGAAGGTCTGTGAGGCATGTGACAAGTAGATCGCAGCGATCGAAACCTTCAAACAACCCGACATCGATTCCCCACAGCAAGATATCTTGGCACCCCGAGATGATGACGGAGCTGATCGGGTCTTGGAAAAATTCCCCGTCTTCGTCCAGGACTTCGCCGAAGATGATCTTTTGAAGTCCGTGGACGATAGACCGAACCACGTGGGACCACTCATCTGGCGTTTGCAGTACCACGTCTGACGCAATGCAGTCTCCGAGAAATCCTCTCCAAATCCCAGTTACTTCTCTCAATCCCATGCACGCGTGCTTGCCAAACACTTCCACATCCTTCACGGCGCGGTTCAACGCCGTGAGGAGTCCGTGAAGACCCAACTTGTCGAAGTCGACACAGTACGGAACGCAATATCCTCGATCTTGTGAGAATCCCAGTTTCTCAAACTCCTCGACTCGCAATCGAAGCTTCCTGATTCGTCGAGTTCGGACTTTTGTTGCTGCTGGATCGCTCTTCACATTCTCTCGAACATAGGCAGCTGCAGCACTGGCACTTTCTTGCTGCAGCTGATTGATCCAGTCCTGGAGGCCTTGCAAGGGCTTCTTGAATGCTTGCCAGGCCCATCGCTGGTCAACGGCTTTGCGCACAAAAGTGTAGATTTGTTGTCCGACATACCGCAAATCTGTTTCCTCCGAAGGACACGTGTCGAATCTTGCGTCGAGAACTTGCTTCGTTGCGGTGTATTCTTCGACACAGTTCAAATAACCGGAAAATACCAGGATTCGTCGTCTCACAAGATCAGTGCAGATTGGTGATCCGGCTGGGACACTCTTGAGGAGTATTGGCGAGCTCTTTGATATGCTTAGCGAGCCATCCTTCAGCGAGAAGAACCAAGCAGCGTCCGCAGCGTGAATGCTACGTTTTGGTTTCTCGCCTTGATACAATCCGGGTGGTGAAATTATACACAGTTGGCTGTCAATCGCGTAGAATGATCCTGCGACGAGCAATACGGGATCCAAACCACTGGAATTGGCCGGGGACTCGAGCATGAAAGAATCGAGGTATGGTAGAATCAGTGCCCTCTTCAATTCTTCGCCAGAGACATTCATCCACGCGACAGCGTCTTCAGTCGAGAGGTCGGCACGCCGCAGAGCAATCTCGCATTCTCTCCGGGAATAAAGGCCGCACCAAAACTCAAATAAGTCGTCCACTTGAGCAGCCTCACTTTCTTCAGGGGTACGGGCTTCGGTGTTATTGTCGACCGGAGATCGCGTTCCTGTGTGTGCCGCTTCAGTGGTATTGACTTCAGCTACCTCCGCGTCGTCGGACTTACGATCACCAGCTGAAGACGAAGCCTGTACACCGAGCAAGTTCGCAGGCGTCTGTGCATCTGGTTGCTTCCCAACGAGAGTGCCCCCAAGGCAAATCTCGCAAAGATCGAAGTCACACCCTCGCTCGCACCGATATCGTATACCTGAGTTGTCACCGAGACAGCCTGTCGTTCCACCGTCGCACATCCACGCAGTCGTGGCAGATGACACGCCAAGTGTGTGTTCGTGCACTGCTGTGAGTAAAAACTTGCTGTCTTCATCTGATTTCTGCGCTCCGGCCTCGGTATTCGGACTGATACCCAGAAAAGCATCTGTGACTTCTCGATCTAAGTCAACGACACTCAGCAGGCTTGAGACCCCAAATCGAGTGACGACAAAACGATGACGTGGCGCAATCGGCTCGTTGCTTGTTGCACTTCCTGCCGACTTCTCAGGTAGTGGTTTCTTCACAAGGATGCCACCAGGTTTCTCAACAACCACCACAATGTCAAAGCACCCCTCAGCTCCCCACCGGTACGTGTTGACACGTTGGTTCTTGTCCCAACGAACTGTGACCCCGCATCCTTTTACTCCACCCCACGTGCTTATTCGCTCGACTGTGCCAGGGCTGCCCTTCTCACCGTCTTGGGCTCCCCATTTCCAGTCTGGCCCTCGGACAACTCGATCTCCAACCTGAACACCGCCACTGGATTCGCTGGATACCCCACTCGTACTTCTCCTCACCGATTTAGCAGCTTGAGTCTTCACTGTGTCACTTGGCGACGCCTTCTTTGTCTTGCTTGATCTGATTTTCTTCTTCTCCCCAACTTTTTGAGTGTCGATACTGTGGATGGTGAGCAGATCAACACCATCGCTGACCATGGCGTATACAGTACTTCCAGTAGATCCTGTTGGTTGTTCCGGCACTTTCGATGCTGGGGCGAAAAAGAGCTCGTCAACTATGTGCAAGTTCTTCGTAGAAATACGGTCAACGCGGCTGCAGGGCATGATGATGTTTCGACAGTAGAGATAGTCACCAATGAGGCAAAGCCACGACCGTTCGGCATCTCTGCTGCGACAGTACTTCTTGTTGTGCTCGTACACGAAGTCTCGCATGGTTGAACCTCGACCAGTCCCGATTTTTAGCAGCCCCGATCGCCCATATACATAGAGGAAAACGCCGTCGGTAGCAATTGCATCACTCGTCGACGGCTGGTACGCGCATAGTTTCCACTGGGAGACAAGCGCACGAGGGTATGTGGCAGGAGGCGCTTGTTTGTGGAGGAAAGCGTGTAGCGTCTTCATACAATCACCGACGATCGCATCCAGCTCTCTGCCCCAACGACCGCGAGCGATTAATCTCGACTTGCCAACACGAACAGATACTTCAGCGACTAAAAGAAGCAGCGAGAGAGATTGGAGGCGCACAGCAACCGTGAGCATAGCAACGACGATAGCAATCGCCGTATCGGTCGGTTCAGCGGTATCCGCCAAATCCACAGCCCTATGAACGCAGACAGTTGGTTAGCAAATTGTACCACAGAGAAAATCGATTCGCAATGCTTACCAGACGTCGACGCCCTCTTCTTTCAGGAGCTCGCAACACCTTTCAATGAAGGTTCGCGTGTCGATCGGCTCGTAGAGCAGACTTCCCTCGGGTAATTTGGTCACTCGCTGCGCAAATGTGACGATCGTTGACGGGTCGTTCTTCCATTCTCTCGGATCGCGATGAGGAAGGTGCGGCCATTTCCGAGGATGCAGCTCGGGTATGGTCACATCAATGGGGCGCTCGAGGCGACTGCACTGGAATTGGAAAATCGATTGATCAGGTTGCGCGGGAGACTCGACCGACGACAGCTTTGCGGTTTCTGCAATGTCTTTGGTGTCTTGGTCTTTGCTCATATCGAGCGCTCGCTGGAAGCACACGCGCAAGAACTCACTTCGCTTCCGGTACAAATAGCTGTGACCCGTCCGAAGCTCCTTGCAAAACGAGCTGAGCACTTGCGCCGTTTCTTGGTGCTGCGTCCTGCGACGCACGCGCAGCTTGTTTGGTGCATTCTTCGCAATTCCCGGCAAGTACAAGTCGTCGAAATCACTGAAGATGTTTTCGTATGTGGTCTGCAGTGGGTTCAAGGAGCGCACGCCGTCGGCGGCGTGGACCACTTCCGGCTCCAGCGTGTCGACCGCGACCTCCTCGGCTTCCGGCTCGCCCTGCTCAGTGTCGTCGTCGTCTTCGCCATGTTCCTCACTGATCGCCATCTCGCTGGCGTCGTCCATGTCGATCTGCCGCACATCGTTCGTGCTTATGACGATTTCGGTGTTGAAGAAGTGACACGTTTCCTCGGTGTCCAAGAACCGCCAGGCGCGGGGCGCCGACGGCTCGGCTGTCGTCGCTCGTTCGACAGCATTCTTGGCGGACGCTGCTGCTACGCTGGCCGCGTCAGTGGGCGCCGTCGCGCCGCTCGAGTGCGAAGACGCGGACGAGTCGCTCGACGAACTGGCCGACGACTCGGACGACGCGCGCCGTTGCCGCAGCTGCGGGTGCACCATCAACGCGATGAAGCTCGGAATTTCGCGAGCGCACACGCACTCGTAGTCAGTATCCGCTGGCCACGCTTTCGTGGGCCGTCGCAGAACTCTTGGACGCGCAAAGAAAGCGGCACGTGTCGTTCCTCGCTTCCTAGTTGTTCTGCGCTTGGCGTGTGTTCTTCGCAGATTTCCGTTTGCTGGGTTCGACCCGGATCCCTGTTTCTGCGTCGTGCCGGGCCCAGCTAACCGTATTATCCCTCTGTATACGGACGAACTGGTCGTGCGCTGCGACAGGATACCTCGTTTTAGCGACACTACATTGAACTCGATCATTTCCGTACTTAATCTGATAGATACAGTAGGTGTCAGCCCGCCCCGCCTTCCTTGCACAGAACAAAAGCCCACACGCCACGAAGCGGTACTATTCCATATTGCGCGACCATGAGCGACGACGCCGCTGCGCCGCCGCCGCCCAGCGAGCACCACGACGACTCCCCCGGGAGCGACGCACCGCCTCCTCCGCCTCCGCCGCCGGGGGGTCCGCCCCCTCCTCCTCCGCCTTCTGCGTCCTCCAGCGCCGCGCCCGCGAGCAGTATCCCGCACCACGTCAAGCCCAACGCGTCCGCCGCCTCCTCTTCCTCCTCGTCGTCTTCCTCCACCGCCAGTTCTAGCTCCAGCACGGCGCCGCCGACGCCGCAGTCGCCCGGCCATGCGACGCAGACACCGCACTCGAAACTCATTAGTCACCAGCCGCTGGACGCGCCCGATGAGCTTGACCGCAAGTGGTACGCGCACTTTTACCACATGCAGAAGACCATCGCCGGCAAGGACGAGCAGGCGTCGCTCGCGATCCTCAAGCAGCAGCCCGACAAGCCCAATGCTGTGCCGCTCACGTTCCAGCCGGACATTGGGCTCCTGTACGCGATCATCACGGAGCCGCCGCTCGCGAAGCAGTATCTTCGATTCCTCACGAGCGTCGCCGGCGCTGACAACTACAAGAACGTCATTGGACTGCTGCAGAAGCTCATTGAGCAAAAGTTTATCAAGCTCTTGGGACCATGCCGCAGCCAGCTGCTGTGGCTCGTGCGCGAGTTCGTGCATGTGATGGTCCCCGGTGTCGACAAAGTGATCATCTCGCTCATGCGCCATCTCACGGGTGGCGATCCGAGCCGCACGTCCGTGTGGCTCGCGTCGTCCATCGTGCGCATCCTGGTCGAGCACGAACCTTGGCTGCTGTCCAGCTCGAGCTTCATCCCATACGTGTTCCACACCTTTGCGCGGATCGCCGTGGACCACACGGCGCACGCGAGTCTGCTCCAGCAAGAGATCGACCTGTGTACGCTGCTATGGAACCGTCGGCAGTCGGATGTTGCCCAGCTTGGTCGCGAGGTCGTGCGCGTGCTCAACGATGCCAAGGATGTGCGTGTATACGTTGCTGCATGACAGGTGCGGAATGATCAAATGTGCTAATGCCTTGAGTGCGTCATGTAGATACCTGGAATGAATACGCTGTGGAAGCAGTTGCGAGCAGTTCGTGATGAAAGCGACCAGGTCGCTGTCGTGCTCTCCGTATCGCGACTTATGGCGACCCCGACACCGCCCAAGTACCTGGCATACCGACTCTCGCCGAAGATGGAGGAACACATTGTGTTCATGATGGAGCGAGTGCAGTTGGGAGCGGTGACGCGATACCAAAAGTGGTTTGCCTCCCAGTTCCTCGCGCATACTGGCTCGGATGCTCTCGTCCCTGATCTCGTCCGGTATATATGTGCTGTGTATCACCCATCCAACCAGATCCTGAGCTCCAAGATCACGCCTCGATACCACATTCTCGGATGGCTCTATCTCCTCTGGTAAGTGTTATCGTCAAGGCGTACTTTGTGGGGACGGAGTTGTACTGACAAATCGATGTGTTTTTCTTCATTCCAGCAAAACCCCCGTGGTGCTTGCGCGGGTCCAGCTCGCGATGTTCTTCGACTTCCTCTACTTCAAGCCTTCCGACAATATTATGAACGTTGAACCGGCTATGCTGCTTATGGTAAGCTGACAAGTAGGGTGTTTGAGTAGTTGTGGAGCCATCACTGACGGAAGTGGTGTGCATGTAGGCCAAATCGCTCAAGAGCCACCCGCAAATGACTCTTGCGATGATTCAGTTTCTCGTGTTTGCAGTCGAGAAATTTGCTGCATCGTCGGCAAACAAAGTCAGCATGCAGAAGGGCGTATCAACTGCCTTTGCGATGCTGTTGAAGTTGGGAGTCGTGCCTAGCATCCACCCGCTTCAATCTTTCCCACTGCTCCAATCGAGTACGCCAGAGCTGAAGGGTGAGCTGCATCGCATTTTCCCAGAGCATTTCCCATCGCCCGATGCAATCCAAGCTCAGGCGCCTTCTCCAGTTCACACTCCGGGAGCGCTTGCCGGCGGATCGAGTCCGAACCACTCCCCTGGAGGACTGGCGTCGCCGATCTCGACGTCTCCTGCTCACGGGAGCCCCGTGCGTAGCCCCTCTGGGGCCGGCGGCACAGGAAGCAGCCCAGCGGCGTCTCCTGTGCACCCTCAAAACAGCCCATCGCACTCGGACTCGAGCATGGTGTCCGCTGCGACATCCTCCGATGCACTCAGCACGTCGTCATTCCTACCAGTCAACCAGGAAACTCAAAATGAGACCGTCGTGGAAGCCGAAGAATCATCGATTCTTCTCATTGACGCGTCCATGGTTGCAACTGCGACCGCCAACCTTTCCAAGCCCGATGATGTACCGCCTGAACTGCTTGTGCTCGGCCACGAAGAATTCAAAAGCTTTCAGGACATGATGCCAGAACCCTGCACAAGACCGACAGAAGGTTTCCTGGAATCCCTGAACGACATTCTCATCTCGTGGATCCGTCAAGACAATGCGCAGGAACTGGCTGCACCTTTGGGCTCATTTTTGCACTCATCGCTCGAGAAGATTATCTTGTCCTCGAAGATCAGCATGAGCGACGTTCCAAAAGCAACATGCGCCGGCGTCTTCGATTCGATGCTTGACCAAGTTGTGAGCGAATCGCAGGAACTATTCGTGCCATTCCTCATGGCGATGCAATCGCGCGATGTCACGATCGGTTTCCGTCTTTTGGCGTTTTGTTGCTCGCGTGGTGATGGTAAGAGCATTGAAGCCACACTTGCGCCGTACCACGCGTTTGTCAATGCCCTCGGAGGCTCGCTCGCACAGACTCTCGTGAAGGATCTGACGTTGACACAACACATCGACGATGCGCGAGCACACGCGATTGCCCTCCTCGGACGGTCGGCACCGCCTACAACCCCAGCTGTGAAGGATGAGGTCGGAGCAGTCGACGCCGCGGTGCTTTACATTCTACCGTATCTGTTCCGCAACCTCGAGCACCCGAGTCTATCGAAGCTGCTTAGTCGCAACGATACACTGATCCAACTCATCTTGTCGCTCATGACACCAGTCACGTTCCAGTCCATCAGCGCTCGCATTATTCTTCACGAGTTTTCGATTTTGAAGACGCGTCTCGCGAACTTGCTGTTAACGTCACTCACGTGGAGCTCCTGGGAGCAATTTGTCTTGTGGGATCTGCTCATCATCGAAACCCAGGCGGCGAATGCACCAACGGCTGTGAAGGCGGTCATGGCGGCCGCTCGCAAGGTGCTGGCGTGCGTGAACCCTGACGAACATGCAGAGACGCTCAACGGATTGCTCAAGTGCTTGATCCACTTCTCGCCGGACGCCAGCATTCTGCAGACCATTTTCAAGCTCAATTCGACCTACGACGAGTTTGCGCTCGCGCTGCTGTCGAGCTGGGTCGATAAGTGCGCCGATGCTGTGAAGAACTACATGATCGTGATTTTGCAGACCGCCAGCGAGACGTCGAAGGACACGGACGAGATTCTGCACAAGCTGGAGACGCTGCAGCGTCGTCGCGGCGGCCACACGATCGCGTTGCTCAAGGACGAGGCCGTGCTCTCAGCGCTGCGCGCTGTCGTGAAAGCGAGCGACTACCCGACACTCGCGAGCTTCGTGGTGCTGCCGACTGTCCACACGACGCCGCCGCCGCCGCCGCCGCCATCGCCGTCTCAGCACTCTGCGCCTTCGCCGCTACCGTCTACGTCCGTGCCACGGTCTCCGCTGGAAGATCAGCCGCCGGCCAAGAAGCCACGCCTCGGCGACGTAGAGGACCACTGAACAAAAGGAGAGAGTACATGTAAGGGATCATCCGAATAAGATAGAGAGAGAAAACCATTGACAGCATGACCGATACGGTGCGGTGCACAGACCATCAGTGCCGCAAGAGGTCGAGTCTCAGGAGTCGCTCGTCAACCGAAGCCAAGTTGATATTTCGTTTTTGACGAAATGCATGCCACTGCAGTACTTTCTTCGACCGCAGAATCTACTGATTTTGAATCACAAACCGTTGTTCCTCACCAGCCTCCAAAATCAAAGCAAAATCGCGGAGAACCCTCATAAGACTCCAAGCTCACCAAGAAGGCCAGGCCACCACCACGCTCTATCGATCCAGTGCCAGTACCTATATGTGCCCAATGCTCCACGCAACGGACAACAGACCACTAACCCACGCAAACGCAGCGTCAAGAGTACCACTGGTGCTGACTCGGAAGAAAACAAGCGAGACGAAGAGGCAGACGACGAATATGACGATGATAGAGATATGACGACGACGTTTCTACCACTACCTCCGCTCTAAGCACACTCCAGCTCCGACCCAGACCGTAATTTCGACGCCGGCACGAAAACCCGACCACCCAGCGTGTTGCACCGACGACGATGCCGACCAGCCGTGCTGAGGAAACCAGTCGCGAGTTGCCTTGCCGTCAGTCTTCTTTCACCAGGGAGGTGAAGTCCAAGTCCCTAGAGTACAATACAGAATCGAAGGCGTACCAGCACACGGTGGCAGGCGCCACGGCTAAGCGCCGCACTGTGGAAGCAGCAGGCCGTGAGCGGGGTCGTTGGAAGTGAGGGACCTACCTCTGGCCATGCCACAGCCTGGTCCCAGAGCAACCAGAAGCAGTCGAAGAAGAGGCACAATAGCGGTAAGGCCAGATTAGCAAGTGGCAAACGTACCAAGAGTACACAGTAAGAAAATGAGTGAATGTGCGCCGTGTTGCTGCGTGTTTGCATGGCGAGTCAAGGCGCTGATCATGAGTTCTTCTACCGTTTCTATTTGTCCTCCTTGGACGATCTGCGACATGTGACGAAAGAATCAGACATGACAGAAATATATATCACTAATACAGTACATTTAAAGACCGGATTTTATCCAGTTTTCAGCTCGACCCAGCTGAGTCTTCTATTGGAGTAGGAAACAATACGTGGCGTGTCTTCCCTCCTCTCTCCATCTCGCCTTCCGGAATTCCCGACCATCCTCGCGCGCTTACGGTTGTTCGACCGGCAGTCGGATTACGTGGCGGCTTTCTCTCCTCCTCCTCCTTCTCTCTCTGTACATCGCGCGACGGCCGACGCGTCTATAACATACAGCACCAGCATGGGCATCCTCGTCTCCAAGGTCTTCGCGTCGCTCTTTGGGAGCAAGGAAGTGCGCATCCTCATCCTCGGCCTCGACAACGCCGGCAAGACCACCATCCTCTGTACGTTGCTGTGGCATTTTCCTGGGCAGAATGAAGCTCTTCACTGACGGTGTGGTGTACCATACAGACCGACTGCAGGCGGATGAGATCGAGCAGACTGTGCCGACCATCGGCTTCAACATGGAGACGCTCCAGTACAAGAACATCAAGTTCCAGGTCTGGGACCTCGGCGGCCAGACCAGCATCCGCCCGTACTGGCGCTGCTACTACCCGAACACGGACGCGATCATCTTCGTCGTGGACTCGGCCGATATCGATCGCCTCAATATCGCCAAGCAAGAGCTGCACGCGATGCTCGAGGTCACAAATGCACGCGCTACAGGTGCGAGGCGACGACGACTGACCCTCTTTTTTGGATTCTGCAGGAGGAAGAGCTGAAAGACTCGATCCTGTTGGTCTTCGCCAACAAGCAGGACCAAAAGGGCGCGCTCAACGCCGCGCAGGTGCGTGGACATGGATGGCGATTGTGTGCATTGAGATGGGGATATGTGCTGACGGACGGGATGGATGGATGCATGGAATAGATCTCGGAGGCCATGGGGCTGTCGGAGATCCGGAATCGCCAGTGGTCCATCAAGGAGACCACGGCGACCTCGGGCTCAGGCCTCTTCGAGGGCTTCGACTGGTACGTTCATTGTAGTGGAGTTTGGCTGACATCCTGTTGAAACGGGACTGACACCTTGTGGGGCGAACTGATCCAGGATCGTGACCTGCATAAAGGGGGAGTGAGTCCGACATCCCACAAGCGAGACGTTTGGACCGACACACAAATCGATGCTGAGTGCTTCTTTGGCTGGAAGTATGGCCATGGACAGCGACTGTGTCGCAAGGCGAAGCAGACCCTCGGAGAGAGATAGCAGGAATGACGGGAAAGCTGCAGCGTAAAGTGTGCGTAAGGATATTGATTCCCAGCGTAATAGATGCACACGATCGGCGTGGAGGTATGGTACATGCATGTTTGATTGCGTTGATCCCATGACGCGTCTCGCCATTCAGGTTGTGGACAGAACACCTTCGAGGGTCGCACGACCTTTGGCGACTTCACGACCGCCGCGCTGCTAATCCTGTTCATGCACTTGTTTTCATCAGGATCCAACAACCAGGTGAGATGGACTTTGGTGATTCCATGAGTGTGTGGGAAGGTCCCGAGGACCACTGGCCGGCCGACCACTGCCGTGTGCTCTTCTGCATCGCGCAGTACGCGCAGCAAGCCAAAAGCATCCACACCCCGGAGTCGTGGATCCGCCAGATCGCGCTGCTCGTGCTGCTCAACGAAGGCATCGATAGCGGTGTGCTCAAGTTTGACTACGCGCCCAACCTCACGTGGATCTCCCACCAGCGCCAGACCGAGCGGCGATGGCTCTGCATTTCCCAAGAAGCCAAGTCCGTGGTCGACGACCTGTGGGAGGCGCAGCTCGTGAACGGACTCAAGCTCTCGTCGCTCGACTACCAGCCCGTCACGGCCTTCCAGGCCTCGACGAAAGGGCTCGCACTCGTGCCTCGGATCCCGGAGCATTACAAGCAGGACGCGCTGAACTTCCTCTATCCGCCACCTCCACACGAGCGCACGCTCCTGCGCGTCCACTACGACGGCGCCGAGTTCGTGGTCAGCGCCGGCGACTACAGTAAGATTAGTAGCATCACCGAGGTAGAGGACGTGTCGTACGTGTCGAGTCCGTACTTGCCGCCGTCGGTGCGCTCCGTGAACGGCTTCCGCGTGGCGCCGACGTGCAACAAACTGCGCGCGACCGAGTCGGCGTTCGGCTCGAGCATGATGGCGAAAGAAGCGAAAGAGAGCATCGTGCTGTCGGAAGTTAGGGCGCTCGTGGGCGAGTGGATCCCGTTCGGGGCGAACCAGATCGCGGCGCTCAACGACCGGCTCGGCGCCATGGACCGGTGCCAGGGCGGCCTCTTTAGCGCCGAGCTGGACGCGAAGCCGACCGAAACCCATTTTGAGACGCCGTCGGAGCTCACGCAGGTCAAGATCCTGGACTTTGACTCGATCAACTTTATCAATTTTGAGGCCGAAATCACGAGCGAAGAGGCCGAAGGTGTGATCCAGATCGAAAACTTCGGCATGCACCTCCACGTGAGCGGCGCGCTCATGTACGGCGTCAAAGTGGAGGCCATCATGGACCGCACGGACCGCGACATCCCGCTGGACCTGCTCGCGCGGCTCATTGTCGACATCCACGAGGACTCCTCAGATATTATCAAGAACTTGCTCTCGCGGTACCAGATGAGCGTGCTCGACATGCTCTTCATGAACAAAGCCAAGCAGCGCAACAAGTACAACCTGCTCATGGCGAGCGGCATCACACCAAAGCTTGCGGCGTGCAAGTATCTTGACAAAGGCGAGCGCGAGAACGAGCTCAAGCAGGTGCTGGGCGAGATCTACGCGTGCTACGACATCACGCGCGACGACGTTTTATTTCTCGGTCGGGAAGGTTGTCTGCTGGCCGGGCCCAACGCCGACCGGTACGAACCGCTGCTCACGACGTTTATCGGACTCAACAGTCGCGAGTTGTTCATTCGGAACTTTTTCGTGCGCACGTTTGTGCTAGATGACACGCTCAACAACCTGCGCAAGCTCATCCGGCGATACCGCAAGCACCCGGGCAGCCTGCGCATCGTCAAGTTCACGCTGAGCGAGGCCGCGCGGAACATCATCTTGCTCGTCGAGTGCCTCCAGTACCTGCTCGAGTCGGTCGAAGACATGGAGCTACCGGCGATTCCCATGGACGTCGCCGGCTCGAAAATTTTCAAGAGCTTGTCGCTGCTGGAGCGCAAGAACAGCATCCTGCTGCGCTGCAAGGACTCGATCAAGCTCATTGAACGACTGCGCACGCAGCTCGACACGCTGCTCATGAAGTTTGACGGCATCACGCGCGCGCAGCTCGCATATGCGTCGCGGGACTTTGACATCAACATTACACCCATGCTGGACGTGCTCACGACGCGCAAGCGCATCCACAAGACGCTGGGCGTGATCCGCGTGATCCTCGCGGGCAACTTGTCGTTTGAGGTCGTCGATCGGCTGAGCGGCAGCACGTTCAACGTTGATCCGCCGCAGTGGTTCCTCGACTGGATCAAGACACCGATCATCGACGAGCCCATGGTGTTTTTCGTGCTGAACGCCGTGTGGTTTGGGTTCGTGTGGCTGGCGCTGCAGGCCTACGTGGCCCGCGAAACCGAGCGCTACGAGGCATCGATCGTCATTCGCGCGCTTGTGGATAAGCGTATTAATGTCGCGGCGCTCCACGCCATGATCAAGAAGCGGTCGATTCGCAAGCAGGCCGTCGAGTGCAGCCTTACAAGCCCCGAGCGCCAGGCGTACATCTGGACGGAGCAGCGCTTCCCGACGCCGCAGGCCGAGACCCAGATCGAACTGCTGGTCGACGAGCGGCAGCAGCTGCTGCGGTCGATCTGCCTGCAAGTGTTCTGCCCACTCGATGAGTCCAGGCCGCTCCAGAAGCAGCGCCGCAAGAACATCACGTCCAAGTCGTTCCGGCGCCTGTACCCGACGCCGTCGTCCACGGGGCTCACGGAGAACGGGCTGCTCGAGGAGTTCACCAAGATCTTGCGGCACGCCGGCGTGTACATTGAGCCGCGCACGCCGCTGGCGCGACTTGGCTCGATCAAGAACATGCAGCAGATCAAGGCCGAGCGCGTGGACCGCGACATGCGCTCGCGCCGCATCCGCTTGAGCCAAGGCGGCACACGGGGGTGACACGGATCCGTCAAATGTAGCCATACTGGAGGGAAGTCTCCGATACATCGTAAGTCAGTATATGATTCAAGGTGAGGTTCCATCCACAGACCTCCACTGGATGATATGTATTACCAAAGGGTTTTCGAGTTCCAGCTGGAAATGGGCCACGTCCAGCGTGTCTCTGTTGCCTTTTCTGGTCGATGGAACGTCGCCTCGCCAGCGGACGCTCTCTCTCTCTCTCTCTCTTGACGGCGCGGCGGCTTCTCCAGTGCCACGATCACCACGACGCCCCCGCCACTTACCATGGACGAGCGCGCGGACGCTCCCGCTCTACGCAGCGGTGCCTGGTGCCCCGAGTTTCGCCCGACACGCGAGGAATTCGCGTCGTTTGCCAAGTACATTCGCACGCAGGTCGAGCCGCAGTGCGCCGCGATCGGCATCTGCAAGATCATCCCGCCCGACGGCTGGTTCAAGCGATCGTACGAGCTCGCAGACCTCGCGTCCTGCGCGGTCGCCACGCCCGTGAGCCAGCACGTCGCCGGCAAAAAGGGCGTGTTTAATGTCGACCTCGTCGAGCGCAAGACGCTCAGCGTCGCGGATTTCCGGGCGCTCGCGCACACGCTGGGTGGCCACGAAGAGCCAGCGAGCGAGCTAACGCCCGACGACGTCGAGCGGCTCTTTTGGAAAAGCCTGCGGCCGACCATGGACGCGCCCGTGTACGGCGCCGACATTGTGGTGCGTTTCCGAGTCTGACCTACTTTGTATTGCGTCGTGCTCACTGGTTTGTCTGTCACTAGAACTCGCTGTTTGGCGACAACGAGGCCATGAGTTGGAATTTAAATCGGCTCGACACGATCCTGCGGCGCATTGACCTGCCGGGTGTCACGCGGTCGATGCTCTACTTTGGCATGTGGCGCGCCATGTTTGCGTTCCACACCGAGGACATGGACCTCTTCAGCATCAACTACGTGCACACGGGCAAGCCGAAGTTCTGGTACGCCGTGCCGCCCAGCGCGGCCGCGCAGCTCGAGCGAGCGGCCCAGTCGCTGTTCCCCGAGAAGCACCACGCGTGCAGCCAGGTGCGTGCGTCGTGTTAGTTGACGAGAGATTGTTGGTCATTTACAGACGCTTTTTGGCGGAATAGTTTATGCGCCACAAGACGTCCATGATGTCCCCGGCTAGGCTCAGAGAGTTTGGCGTACCGTACTACAAAGTGAGAACGCAAGCGCACAGTGGGAAAGCACGGCATGGAGCTGATCTTGGGATCGTTGTTTGGTATTGCATAGGCGTTTCAGAAGCCGGGCGAGTTCGTCATCACCTTCCCTGCTACGTACCACCAAGGCTTCAACCTAGGTACACAGCGTCGATCCTTCTCGGATCCAACCATGTGAGGAAGCTGAATCCACTGACCGTCGCTGTCCTCCCACGCAGGCTTCAACATTGCCGAGGCCGTCAACTTTGCGTCGCTGCGCTGGATCCCGTTCGGTCTCAAGGCCAAAGTGTGCAAATGCGTCCACGACAGCGTCCGCATCGACATGGACGTGTTCCTCACCAAGGTCTTCGACGCGCCCGAGGCCAACCCGGACATGCTGGGTGAAGACGCGTGGATCTTCAACTGCCAGTGCGGCAAGTTTGCCAGCAGCGAAGAGCCGAGTTTCGTCGTGGATGTGCGTTCCCAGAATGGGCTTGGATGGTGCCTATGCCACGACAGTTTAGACTGACAAGTCTCTCTGGCATTGTGGTGTCATCTAGGAGCAATGGTTCGAGTGCTCCGAGTGCAAGATCTGGACGCATGTGCGGTGCGTCCATCCCGAGATGGCCAGCTTGAAGGTAACAACTTCCCTTGACACGCCAAGCGTCCTACTTGAGATAGTAATGGTTTGACACGCTTGTGTCAATTTGTAGGAAGAAGAGCTTCCGCCATCGATGCTGTGCCACCGGTGTAAACCAGAAGAAGATGAAAAGGAACCAGTTGGAGCAGAGCATGGTTCTCCTGTGCAGGACGACACCATCAAAACCAAGACCTCCAAGAAAACTGTGCTCGGAAAGCGTAAAGAAAAGGAACTCACGACACCCACGAAGGCGACGCCGAAGTCCACCCCGCAGACCACACCCAAGGCGAGCACGCCGCGCGAGACTGTGGAGCCTGAGAAGAAACCAGCGCTCGGACCGAAAGGGTCGGCACGCAAGAGCCTGTTTGTGAAAGGCTCGACCATCCAGTTCGACGGCGCTGAGGTATGGGTCTTTTTGTGACAACGCCGTGGAGTCTATCTAGTATGGAAACTGACGTTTGGTTGTCGTTATGATGGTACCGATGCAGGCTCGCGTGGCCGCGGTCGAGGGCAAGTTCATCCGCGTCCATTACAAGGGCCAGTCGGCCCACGAGGACGAGTGGCTGCCTGTGGATTCCAAGGCGCTGCAGCAGCGGATCCTCGCGGTCTCACCGCCGCCGCGGATACGCAAACCGTCCGCCCACGCGAAGGAAGCGGCGCTTGCCGGCAGTAGCGACAGCAGTGAAAGCAAGGCCCCGAAGCCCAAGGCGCGGCGGAGGATCACTGCGACGTCGTAATATACAGACCCAATATCGATCTTACCGCGCGGAGTGATGTCACAAAAATGAGGGACCAATAATTGGTGTCGCCACGCGAACGGCAATGATGGGTTCCTGCAGGTGATGATGACGTCCAAGAAGGAGGTGTCCATCGGCGAGTTCGACGAGCGCACGGGACTCACGCACATCACGCTGCAGCGCGGGCGGCTCATGTTCAACATGGGGCCGCCGTCCACGAAGCGAGCGGCCGCTGCTGCAGCTGCCGCGGCTGCAACGACAGTGGCGGAAACCCCAAGCGACAGCGTCCCTCCTCACGACAAGCACAAGCCCAGCGACGGCGTGGTGGCAGAACAAGACAGCGCCGACGCTCCGCACCCGCCACGGCTACCGCTACTGCTACCGCCACAGCAGCAGCAGCGTGTGTACCGCAGCGGCGTGTTCACGGGGCGCTCGCTGTTTGCGGAAGAAGCTGTGTATTTGGTGCAGCGCAGTGCGCTGGTCGTGTACGCGATGGAAGAGCTCGTTGAAGACGGACATGAAGATGCCATGGCAGGTCATGAGCCACCGCGCCGCGAGCCGCTCGTACTCGCGCAGCTCATCGCGCGTGCTATGCGCTACGGCTTTGCGACGCTCGCGACACTGGACGTGTACGCGTTCCTCAAAGACAACAAGCTGCATCCGCGCCGATCCGTTGGAGTGACAAAGCAACCACCACACGAGCAGGAAGAAGACACGGGGGCACTCATGCGAATGGATGCAACGCCTCTCTTCCTGTTTGACGTGTTTAAGACCATCACGGAGACGCAGTACGTCCCCGATATTCCACCACCGACAGAGAAAGAGAACGCGTCACTGGAGGAAGAGCAACACGAAAACGCGACGGAGGCGACGCCGCGCAAACGCAAGGTCAAGCGCCTGGCGCTGATCTTCCGCGTGGCCGTGAGCACATTTAGAGACGCCTCGCCACGCCCTCGTGAGCTACGACGGCTCCTGAGCGAGGTGGCAACCAGACAGCAGGAGGAACAAGTCGAGTATGGCGGAGGGAATGGTGATGGTGGTGGTGGTGGGGACCATCGAGTCATTGTACCGTTGAAGCTGGCCGTGGCGGGCGCGGACCGCAGCGTGCTGCTCTTTGAAGTGGCCTAGCTGATAGTATGATAGACGGGAGCTGGAGATAGTAGGAATTGGAGAGGGCGGCGTGGCCGCCCCAATGGCATATTGTATTTTTTGATTTTTCCGGTTGGATGTTGCGAAAGGCAACACACTTCGTTCACCTTCTCTCTCTCTCTCCCAATGCTCCGTTCCTCTGCTCAACCAGGTCGTCGGACGGATGCGTGCTAACGCAGGACGACAGGTGGACGGATGGCGGCGGCAGCGGCGGAGGAGGAGGAGGAGGAGGGGGAAGAGGAACAGTGCTCCATAATAATAATGATATAGCTTCAGCGCGACTCCTAAAGCCACAAAACAGCTTTTTTCCACTAGGTGGCGAAACGAGACCGACAAACAGGCTTGGCTTGGGAGGGGGGATTGGTGGTGGTGGGGTCGAGACATCGAAGCACTCGCGATAGCTCACAGAGCGGTGGCGTCTTCGTCATGGTCCGCAGCAGCGCGCGGGCTAAAGTAGCTCGACAGAAACTTCTCGGGGTCCAGCACAAAGTCTTCGTCGTCGTCGGCCTCGTCGCCGCTCAGCCCAAAGTCCGAGCAGTCGGCCGCGCTCGAAAGGATCGGCGACGGCGTCGAGCACTCGCTGGTGGCAGGCGACGGGTTCACAAAGTGGAGCGCCTCTTCCGAGTACAGCGGCGAAAAGGCGTTGCCGTCCAGCTCCATGGGCGAGCCCATGGCCGCCGCCGCAGTGGCCGCGTCATCACTGTCACCGGCCGCGCTGATGTCCAGCAGGTCGACGTCTTCGCCGGCGGTCGCCGACGCGAACCACTCCATGCCTTCGTCGTCGTCGCTCAGCTGGAGCAGCTCATCGTGGTCGATGGCCGCGAGTCCGCGCTCGAGCGCCGTGTCGAGCGTGAACGGGTACTCCATGGGCTTCTCCTCGTCAAAGTCGAGAATCATCGAGGTCGTCGTCGTGCCGGTGGTGACGTCGTCGTCGTCGTCAAAGTCGAGCGGGTGGGTCTTAAGACCGCTAATGCCGCGCATGCTCGTGCCGCCCTTGGCGCAGTCGTCACCGGACGACATCCCGTCGGCGGCGTCACTTCCAAAGCCGAACGCGCGGCCGTTGGACACGACGGTCTTCTGCTTGGGCGACATGGTCTTGTCGCGCACAAACTTCTTCTCCTTCATCATGCGCTTGGGCAGGCTGGACGGCACGTCCGAGGTTTCGTCGGCCGAGCTCTTGCGTTTGCGCATGGGCGCTTTCCGCTTGCCGGCAGCGCCCGTGAAGGTCGTCGGGACGTCGACCTCCTCACGGCCGAAAGCAAAGTGGGAGCTTGCGGCGGCGGCCGCCGAGGGCGTGGTCACGAACGGCGTGGTCAGCGAGAGCTCTCGGAACGATGCCGCGGCCGCGGGCGTGGTCGGCGTGCTGAGAACGGCAGACCGCGGCGTCGACACGGCCGACGACGACGTGGACGACAGCGCGGCAGCTGCGGCGGCCGCCGACACAGAGGCCGAGGCCGCTGAAGCCGACACGGCAGCACCCTGCTGCTGCTGTTGTTGCTGCGCGGCGAGCTGCATCTCGCGCTCGCGCATTCTCTGCTCTTCCTTCTCTAGCTTCTGGTAGTACTTTTGTGCGTGGGTGCGGATCTGCACGACCGTGCGGGTCTTGATGAGCGTCGCGATCTTCTTCCACGCGCGGTAGGGAAACTGCTCGAGCCCCTTGAGGAAGAGCTTGTGCTCGGCCTCGGTCCAGCGGCCGGTGCTGCTCTTGGCTGACGACTTGGGCGACAACGGCGACGACGGCGCCGACTTGGGGCTCACCGAAGGCGATGACGCCGCGATCGTGAGCGCCATGGCGGTTGTGGTCGATCCCACCGCTGCAGCAGAAGCGGCAGCCGCGGCAACGGCGGCGGCGCGCTTGGTGGTCGTGGGTGTCGTCGTTGTCGTTGCGATCGTGCTCGTTACAAGCGGCGTCAGCGGCGTTGCGCGCGTGAGCATCGAGGGCGCGGCGACGCTCGGGCGCACGGGTGATGTCGCGACGGCAGATGGAGGAGTCGCAGCAACCACCAGGCTCACCGCCTGGACGGGGGTGGTTGTGGGCGTCGTAAGCGTTGGCGTCGGGACCGTCGGTCGCGCGCCGACAATGGGCGCAGCGTTGGCTACTTGGGCACCGGGAGGCATCACCACGGCCACAATGGGCGAAACGACCTTGGTGGGGGATGGCGCCTGCTTGGCGGTCTCCACGACGGGGGACGGCGGCGGAGCAGAGGGCATAGAGGGTGCCTCCACTCGGAGAGGAGGAGACGGGATGGGGAGCGCTTTGCCGACGGCGGCGGGGGAGGGCGCTTCGCTGGGCTTCTCCGGCTGGAAGGGCGACGGCATCAACCCACGCGCGCGCAAGTCCGCGGGCTTGGCGACAAGCAGCGGCGCCATGATCGGCGCCGTGGGCACGGCGGACGGCGCAAGCAGGAGTACAGGGCTGTTGGAGCTCATGAGGGCGAGCAACTTGAAGTGGAGGGGAGGGCGTGGAAATGCAGTTGGAGGGGGGAGGGGAGGGGAGCGATAGAGGATGGCCACACGCACACACACGCACGGAGAGAAATGGGGAGAAGAGGAGGGGGTCACGTAGGTGGAGGGGTGGATGGAGGTGGGTGGAGGAAGGCGTAGCTTGCAGGCAACAGATAGAGATTGCCAACGCGCTTCAACCACAATGCGGCCAATGTTCGAATGACGACGCTTGCGAGAGAGCTGCTTCTCTGTTGGAAGCAGGCGAAAGACGGCCGTGCCAGCACAGAGGAGAGCAAGAGGGGGCGGCGGAGGCGCCGGCGGAGCAGGAGGAGGAAGGAAGAGGAGCACGACACCACGAGCGGCTGTACCTACTCTGCAACAAAAGTGGGAGGCGAGCGCCACCGCACGTGGTCTACAAGCGCGATCACCCAATCATCGCGCTCTATTTTGCATTTTAGCCAATGAAAAGCATTATTCGAGCGAACGGAATGTTGGTTCTTCCACGTTTATTCGCGAAGGTCGTGGCGCTTCCTGACTGGAGACAGCCCGGGTGCGACCCGTACACATACAAACGTTCAGATAATCCAGGTGGGTTCTGCTTGGCACCCGTTTGGGCCGAGCAAGACCTGGGCTCGCGTGGACATTTGGCGGCCAAAACTTGGCCCGGGTTCAGGTGCATCCATCCTCCCTGAGTCTTCAACCGTAGAAGAAAAAATAGAAATATAACAGAGCCCGAGTGAACCGCGGGGCGCCGAGCTTTTTGTTCCTACTGCCGAGGTGCCAGATGCTGCTAAAACCAGAACACTTTTTGCATTCCAGAGAACAGTTACGCCACCACGACCCCCCGCCGAGGCAGTTTCAGCGCTTCGGAAAAAATCCCTACAGCACACGCTTCCAGCCATACGCAGAGCACATACCATCGCGAACATGGTGAGCGCGTGAATTTTCGCGTCATGAAAACAGCGATCGAGGCGCTGACAGGCGAGCGCAAGACTATCTGGGCCTCTGTGTCTTCGGGTTGAAGTGCAAAGGCGGTGACAGCATCGCCGTGGCAGTTCCGACGTGGCCCCCGTCTGTTATTGGCGTCACTGAACGAGGATTCGCCTTCCCAATCCCTGATTGGCCCGAATTTTGTTCACGCCCGCAGCAGCTTGGGAGCTGCAAAGTGCGGTCCGTGGTCACCACGGTGGTGATCTTGCCGCAACGCACGAGAGCGGGTTGGGGGTTTGGCACCCCCCAACGGACTGTTCCGTCGAAGATTCGGTTACACCCGCTGATCGACTGAGCCAATGATACGCGCATCTGACCATCTTGTATGAAAAGCTACACACGTGCCAATGGCACTTGTCGCGACGGCGGACGCAAAACTTCTCCTGGAAGAGTGCTCTCTACAGGGACCACACGGGGTCTGCATCATGGCGTGGCCAT
>JAADXJ010000104.1:0-44723 GCA_023337735.1 Pythium biforme | reverse complement strand
GACCACAGCCAGGCAACTACGGACACCATGGTGCGCGGGAGCGACGCGGCGCCGAGCGAAGTGCGACGCGTGAACCAGCAGCTCGAGGAGCGCCACTACGAGTTCCGCTCCAACTGCAACGATGGCGAGGGCGATGCCAGCGCCTGCCACAGCTGGGGCGAGTGGCTCGCGGTCGTCGACAAGAACTACAAAGATGCTGGTGGGGGTGTTGCCCTTGCCGAGGCCCTTCTCTCTCTCTATGTGTGTGTGTGTCTCACCATCGTCATCGCTGTGCGCTACGGCAGCGGCCATGTTCGAGCTCAACTGCGCCAAGAACAACTACGCGGCGTCCTGCTTCAACCTCGGCCGCCTCAAGCGTGCGTCCGTTGCGCGGCTGCGAAGACTAACCGTTCCGTGGGATGGGTCAGTTGTTGACGCTTGTATACTCGTGTGTGTCTGTCGGCAGTGTCGGGCAAGGGCGTGGAGATGAACGATCCGGAAGCGATCAACCTGTTTGGTGCGATGGCGGCGTCTACAGTGGTTGGGAGATCGTGTCCATGAGACTCATCGTTACACCTTGTCTACGCAGAGAAAGCGTGCCAGGGCGGTCACGCGCAGGGCTGCCACCACCTCGGCTTTATGCTCACGAAAGGGCTGGGTCGTGAGAAGGTGAGTTCGGACTATGGCGATTGTGGATCGATCGGAAAGCCATACGACTAAACCCCAACTTGGTGGTGCCAACAGAACGTGTTGAAGGGCCTCGAGGCGTTCAAGGAAGCGTGTGAGCGCGAGGACGCCGGCAGCTGCAACAAGGTCGCGTCGCTGTATCTCTCGGGCCCGGCGACCGCGACGGCCCAGAACCCGATCGCGCGCGACATCCAGGCGGCCAAGCTGTACCTCAACAAGGCGTGCGACGCCAACTTTGCGCCGGCCTGCCACAACCTCGCGGTCATGTACAAGAAGGGCGACGCCGGTATCGAGAAAAATGACGCCCGGTACGAGGAATACAAGAAGAAGACCGAGGTGCTGATCGCGCAGGCCGGCGGCATGTCGAGCGTCAAGGCGTCGTAGACACACGATTGGAAACCCACAGCAACGGGGAAGCCCCTCGCCACAGTCAAAATCAAAAGCTAACTTTGGTTCACGATAATTGGGCTTCCGGGGGTCTTTTTGACAGTCAGGTTTCAGGACAAGACCACTTCCTCAATGTCCGAGTCGTCGTCGCTGAATGCCATGATCTCGTTTGGGCGTGGGGACAGACGCGGGCTACGCTGCGGCTCCGTGGAGAGAGGGACAGTTTCCTCTGCGACCAATGGCAGCACTGCGTTCTCCTTGGCGTCGGACGTCTCCTCTTGGATCGATTCGATGCCTTAGGAGGAAGAACAAGTGTCAGTGGAAATCGCCGAATAGAATGTTGGAGTTTCATATAGCACGCACCTCGAATCTCTGAGACACCATCAGTGTCGGTATCGTCCGGTATCTGGTGGGGTGCGTCGTTCGTCGATGCCTGGCATACCCAACGACTGTTAAGCCTCGGGTGTCCTGTCAAAAGCATATCATGTGGATCGTACGGTACCGCTGGGAGCTGTTCATTTGAAGAGAGTGGAAAGCTGCGCGAGACGCCGACGCCTTCGCTTCCTAAGCTGGGGATGCTTGCATCAAAGGACATCTCCGACGACTCCACGGCGGAGATAGACCGCTCCGACGTACCGACGCTTCTTCCCGCGCTACTACTCCAACGCAACTCGTGCGCCGGTTCCCTGTATCCACCGACAGAGTGTTCGTCTGGATCTGGATCATTCTGGAGGCCATGGACGGTGATGGTGGTTGGGTCATACCGAGAAGGGATCACAATACCGAGCTGAGACTCGGGATGTTTGGCGCTGAAAGAACTCGGGGCGCCGTTATGCATCACTGAGGTCCCTGACGGTTGCACGGCTTGGGTGAGTGGTGCTACTGGGTCAGTCAAGGTAGCAATATCTCCTGCGTCTCGCGAGACCATCACACCTACGCTGGGCTCGGCAACGTACACCGGTCGCTCTTCCTGCTTGATTGCGACTTTTTCTGGCGTGTCCATGCTCTCGGTCTCACGCTCGCGATGAGCATTCGACTGCGACGGTGCTCGAGGTGGTGACTTGGGGGGCAATGACTTCGGGGACACGGACACGACTTTCACGGAACGCACGGTGATGGCTTGTCGCCTCACTTCTTGCACAGACACCGGGGACGGTTCTCCTTGCAGACTCGAGCTGACCTCTGGGATCGTCATCGGCGGCAGGTCGGACTTTGACTCCAACTGTTCATTGGATAGCATTTCACGCTCTTGAGGTGAGGCTGGAGGTAAATCAACTGCTTGGTTGTATTCACCACGAGGCAACAAAAGCCTCCGTTTGTCTTCTTCGGTGACATCGTCGTTCTCCTTGCGTGGCAGCTGTGTTGATCGGTCGGGGACTGTCTCAAGAGTCGAACTTGGATCCTGTGAAGCTTCAATTGAAGGCAGATCTACCATTTTGAGAAGCTGTTCAGTATTGGCCGTGGCTGATGGAACCTCGTCGCGGACGGTCACGGATGGCGTATTTTCTGTTGCTATGTCCACGGTGGTAGTGGAGGCAAAAGCGACCATGGCTTGGCGGACTAGCCCTTGATTCACCTGCGACTTGGCCTCAAGCCCTGCGGTCAGGCGTTCTAGTGCCTCCTGACGTGACTTTTCTTGCGGCATCCAATGCTGCTGAATCAGCGTGTTGACCGAGTTTTCGATGTCTATCATGCGCTGCAAGACTTCGGCTGGGAGGACTTCGAGATGGGCATGGAGCGCGCGTTGCACGACCTCGACGTGTTCGTTCGCCAGTACCGAGCTCTTTGGAGATACACCGTAGCGAAGCGAGGTCTGCTCAAGCTTGCCAACATGCGACGCGATCCGCTCACCAACGGCACGTTCTTCGTGGAGAAAGTGGCTGCGCAGATAGCGGCGTCGAGAAAGCGAGCTGAAGATTTTCGCATCATTCTGCGGGGCCGCTGGAGCCGCTGCCTTGGTATACGCCGACCTAGGAGCATGCCCAACCCACGTACATCAGTTTATTGGATGGGAAGCAAACGAAGGAGACGTACAGAACCCAAACCTGTCGGCCCGGCGCTGGACGAGATCGAGAATGGACGCACAGTTCACCTTGAATACCGAGTCGAGATCTTCTTTGTCCAGCAAGTCGGCACCAACGCCGACGCCAATGGACATCGTAGGACTTCGCGTCCGCGTGAGATCCACGGGCGGCGGTAACGCCTCCTCAGGGTCTGTTTGCATCATGGTATCGATGCGTTCGATTCGCTCCAGTTTGTCCGTTTGTACAGCGGCCTCACCGGCAGCGACCCGCGCTGGAGGCACTGCGACCGTCATTGGGGTGGACGCTGGGATTTGGATCGCATCCGTTTGTGTCATCGAGTACGACATTGGAGCCACTGCCTGAACGGCCGTGTCAACATGGATGGGTGGTACGTGATCTTGCGCTCCGCGGAGGCTTGCTTCGAGCCGTGACGCGTGGTTCTTCGCCTCGTGGAGCTGGGATTCGAGCGTTACTTTTTCCTTGAGAAGAGCGCCATGAGTATCGTGGGTGCGCTGCAGTTCCTCCCTCGCCGTCGACAGCGCCTCTTTCATCATCGCTACGGTCTCCTCCAGTCGTTCAATCTCGAGCTGCAGCGTCGGATCCTGCCGCGACGCAGTTGGTAGTGGTGACACGCCGTTTTGCGCTTCGATTCTTTTCTTCATCGCCAAAAACGCCAGCTGCTCCTTCATCACACGCAGTTCTTCAGTCACATCGTCTTTCTCCTGTTCGATCGCTTCTAGCTCACGGTGTCGCTTCTCGACTTCCTTCTCGACGGCCACGCGTTTGGCTCGCATTTCCTCGGCGAGCTGCGTCTCCACATGGAGCTGCTCGTACAGATGGTGGAGCTTGCCTGCTTCTTCCTGCGCAACCGTTCGCAGCGCAGACTGGTGCTCGTGCAGCGTCTGCTCCACGGCGCGCAGCATCGCCTTCATCTCGTTCGCTTGGCTCTCTCCTTGATTGCTACCCGGCGCGTCCTCGGGTGCCATCTTCACGTGACGGAAACTGCTGCTCTTCCGCGCATCGCCTACCACAGTCTTCACCTCGACGCCTGGATGCCTTCGGATCGCATGCTTATCCAGAAAATCTTGGGACGAAAACATCTTCCCACAGAGCGCACACACGCGCGCCTCGTCGACGTGGGAAGCGCTTGGTTCGGCTTGTCCGTCACGCTGCTTCGCATTGCGGGGCACGAGGTCGCGCAGCAAGCTCTCGATCGTGGAGACTGCATGGGGCGTCGCGCTACACCACACAGCACATAGACACACACGCAGTCAGTTTGGGAACACTGGTCATGACCCGATCGACGGCTCACCCTTCGATCTGGAGCAGCTTGGCGATGTTTTGCAGCACCTGGTGGAGCTTCTCGACCTGCCGCTCGCCGCTTCGCGAGCGGTCCTTCCATTTCCTTGCGCGCTCCACGAGCAACTCGCACTCGCTGTGCGTTGTTATCAGCAGTCCCACCGCTTAGCCTAGGGTATACACCGCGCAACGCCCTCTCGATAGACTGTACCGTTCGCACACGAGCAGCTCCTCGCGCAGCGAGTCCACGACCGTGCCGTCGCGCGCGCGCAGGAACAGCAAGTATTCCATCGATAGCTGGAACACGCGCACGATGAACCAGGCGTTCCGCGCGTGGCCCTGGGCGCTGCTGTCTGCGAAAGCGTCGTCGCTGTCCAGGAGCTCACGGTCGTGGCGCGACGATTCCATGGATTGCACGACCACGGGCAGCCGCGCGAACGTCAAGTGGAGCGCGTACGGCTCCAGCAGCGTCGCATCTCCCCGTCTCACGATGTCCGCGAGCTGCAGGCCGCGCAGCATCCGCCAGTTCACGCGCTCCGAGCGCTCGCGCCAGCAGAAGCGCGCCATTTTGGGTCGGACCCCTTCAACCTGCCCGCAGCAACACCAACAAAGATGGAACCTCCGGGAATACATACCATCGATTGGCCAAAATTATCAACATATCTTAATTTCCACCAATGACAGGCCGTAAATGTTTAGGTCTCCCAACATTTTCCTGCCTCCTTTTTCCGCGCCAATTTTTGCGGGGACCAATATGGAGGACCTCGGCGACGACGAGCGCGTGCTCGTGGGCTGCACGCTGCCACCCAAGGTCCCCGGCGTGCCGCGCTGCGCCGTGCTGCTCTCCGTGCCACACGTGCTGCCGTCGGCGACGACCGACGCGGCCGCCGAGCGCAGCCGTGGCAGTGCCAACGCCAGCGCCATTGGAACTGGCGGTGGCACGTTCGTGCCGCGACTGCCGGCCGCGCCGCTCGTGCGCGTGCGCTGGTGGGGGGAAGACCGGCCCGGGTCGACGCTCTTCCGCCCGACGCGTATCACCCACGAGCAGGTGATGACGACGACGCGTCGCGACGATGCGGACGCAAAGGAAGACGAGGAAGAAGCAGAGGCAGACAGCGGCGACAGCTCGATCCGCATGCGGTACCCGGTGTGCGTGCCGCTCGAGCAGCTGCTCGATTACCTGCGTGATATGGTGCGTTGCTGTTGTAGGGTGATGATGTTGGACTCTCTATCGACGAGATGGCATTCTGAGGGGAGTTGATTGTTTCGGTGACAGAAAGAGCTCGTGTTTGACGTCGTGGACCGCGCGACGCGCAAGAAGATTGGCCGCAGCGTGTTCCCGTTCCCGTTTGATGCCAGTGGCGCTGTCGGAGCAGCAGCAGAGCAAGCCGCCGCCGCGCTGCGCCGTGCCAACGTGCTGTGTGAGATCCACTCGACTGTCGACGCCGCCGTGGTGCTCGGGTACCTGACGGTCAATTTTGAGATTGAGTGGACGGCGATGGCGGACGTGACGACACCGCTCAAGTGGGCTAGCACGGCGGGGATGGCGCCGGCGGTGTCGGTGAATCCGAACCAAACCCTCGGCATCGTGGAGCGCGAGACGGAACGCATGGTCCAACAACGCCTCTCGTTTAGCTCGATCTCCTCGTCATCGACGCTGTCAGGTTTCCAACGGCAAGCGCCTTGGCGGAGAGCCGCAGAAGAGGCTGGTGTGACGTTGACAACAAGTCTTTTGCCTCACGAGGGTCAGCTCGCGGGCGGAAGTGGTCGACTCGAGAATCTACTCGAAAAGGGACGAGCACTGGAGCGGTCGATGTCAAAGGCAGTGTCGGACCAAGCTGTGGTGAGTAGTAGTCCCACACTTCCAGTCATTGACACGGCAGAATCCGCGCCAAGTCCAGTTTCCATGATGATGCTGATGGCACCGTACGAAGCGATGACGGAGGAGTTGGATAACTCGTGGGAGCGAGTCCTCGAAGACGCCGAGAAGATCCAAGGACCAAGCCGTGACGGCCGTGTCCATATCCACGATGCGGTCAGCAGCATGCGCCAAGAGCTAGACGGTGTTGGCGTGTCCCTTGGTAGCCATAATGCACTCGAGATCAGTTTCGAGTCGATGGAGCTGGAACAAGAGATGATGGATCGACTACGCCAACTTCGTGAAGGGTCCGTCTCTACGAGGTTCAGCCCAATCCAACTCGTTGTGTCTCATGAACACCCAAAGCGTCTGCTGAAGCAACATGCGAACTCAAGCGAACATGATCACTGGATTGCAGCATTCGCCGTGAACTCTTCTCTGCGGAAACGCCATTGGCGCACAAACTACACGCACACGCTCCCGCTGCTGCCATCTGGATCACATCAAGCCAGGGGTGATAGCAACCAGACAATTCAAGTGAATCAGCGCGTTCTCAAGTTTCGGGTGCGCTGCAAACCCCAACATGCTTCGCCGACAGGAACGAGAAAACGAGGCCGCGCGACTCAAATCCTCGACCTAACTGCGGACGTCCCGGTGAAAGATCTGTTCGACCATCGAGACCGAGCGTGGGTGCTGTCCTTGCCGTTGCGGATAGCGCACGGAGTCCCCGGATCGACGAATGATCGCTCGAACGCCAAGCGCACTGCGATTGTGGGAACGATCACTGTGAAGTTCCGTTTCTGCAAGCTGCCAGACATACCAGAGGAGGGCAACGACCAGATGAGTGAAGACGTCGCCTCATCCACTTGGTCGCGAGTGGAGCAAGATCGTGAACGACCGACAGAGCACCGTGACCACGAGTTCGTCAATGCGATCCGTCACGTCACTGCCCCCTCAAACACCTCACATAAGAATCCGCATCGATTGGGACCTGGAGAAGTTGGAACCCAGCTTTTCTTTGGGCTTCTCATCGGCCGAACACTAGTGAGAAGGGAGAGCGACGCCAAGCCCACGAAAACGGAGGGAGGTCGTCAAATAACGCCCAGACTGTCAGTGCGAGTGGACTATGGGACCCCAGCGTTCTTCGCGAGATCAGCGAAAGCGTTGCGCTTGAAACGGTCGGCCAAGGCTTCGTTGCGCGTCGTCGATAACGAGCGTCTGAAAGCGAACATACGCCATATGAACGCCTTCCCGCTCGACGTTTCGGATGAATTCTTCCAGAAGCTCGAGCACGGACTCTTGGTGCGTGCACGAAACTATCCATGCCATTCGCTGTGATGGAGGGAATATTCACACGCGGTTTTGTGTGAGCCCAGATTCTCGAAGTGTGGATTCAGGAGCAGTCGGCAGCGCTGAAGAGCTATGTGACCGAGAAGTTGATCGGCGTTGTCAAGATCCCACTTCACACGTTCGCTGCGTGCACGAGGTCTGTTCGAGTTTGTTCAAGTGTGTGAGTTGGATGACCTAATGTTGTGACTAATGCGTCTCGTGTGATGTTTCCACCTCCAGAGACAGCAAGGCGATCACGGGCTGCCTCGTGTATGCTATCCCACATATCGGTGTGGACCAAGATTTTCCCATTGTCGATCCTCTAGATGACCAGATCAACGGCCAAGTTCATGTGCGCATGGCGTTTGGCTCAGCAGAACAAATGTTCAACTGGAAGTCGACG
Source organism: Pythium biforme (assembly GCA_023337735.1). Lineage (NCBI taxonomy): Eukaryota > Oomycota > Peronosporomycetes > Pythiales > Pythiaceae > Pythium > Pythium biforme. The sequence continues at coordinate 36,757 of JAADXJ010000104.1, read as the reverse complement.
CTAGCCGCGGTTATCAAGTTGCAGGCCGCGATCCGTGGATGGCAAACGCGGCGAGCTATTGCGTACTGGAAACGATTCGAGCTCACGAGATTCGAAGATGACCATCAAGAACTTCAAGTCGTCGCTCGAACGTCAGACCAGGTCACTGATGACTTCGAGCAACACCGTGATGGCTCACCAAGTGCGATTACTGGCCATAGTGACGCGGCGGCATCCGATCCTCCCGTCGTTTGTGGAAGTGTTGCAGAGCCCCACCCCGATCGGATCACTCGCATAGAAATTCGAGTTGAGGTCCGACAGAGCTATGCGACGGCGGCACGAGAGGGCATTCCGTTTATCGGCTGCGAGGTGTACGGTCACCTTCGTTTCAACGACCGAAACGATGGAAACTCGGCTCCCAGTGCGTCCGGTCCACGGTTCACACTCTGGTGGGATGCGAACGAAGGTCACCTCAATTCCTATTTCGTCCACACGCTAGAGGCCTCAACCTCGTCAACTGGGATCCAATTGCGCGATGTGATGCTGCTGTTTCGCATTGAGCCGCAGCTTTCTACGGCAGCGAAACAAGCCCAAGATAACCTTCTGGCTGGTCTCAAGGGTGGTGCTGGGGTTGACCTCGCGTCCGTGGTCTCAGAAGACTGGAGAAATCGGAATGCCTCCGGTCCGTCCTCAAGTGCGGTTGAGATTCTTGAGGATATTGATCTTCCCATCGAGTGGGGTCTGTTTGGAGCCGAAACTCGAAGTCAAGGGTTTGCAGAAACTCTCCCACTGCGAATTGGTATGAGGATTACCCACGGAAATGCTCAAGACGTGGATCGATTTGCAATGAACGGAATCACGGAGGAAGATGAAACCAGCATGTCGGATGTCCACAATGTAGAAGAAGTGACAACTATCCAAACGGTCTCCAGAACGGAGAGATTGCTGCCCGCGTCTCTCCATCTCAGCCTCGACATTCAACGCATCTCTGATTTACGAGATATGATTCAAGAACAACTTGCCGCAGCATCCCGACGATCCGACAGTGAACGTACGGTGCGAACCCTGGAAAGAGCAATGCAGCGCGGCTCTGTGGCTATGAAGATTGCCATGTCTCTGTGCCTCGGTGTGGAGCTGCATCCGGAAGAAAGCAGCCGCAATGGTGATGATATCGTGTTTCAAGATGGTCACAACCAATGGCATAAACGGTTCCGATTCGAGCATATCCAGCTGGACCTCGTGAATGAGGTTCAAGCGTTTCCGTCCATCACGCAAGGTGATGTCCATGTGGTGGTTCACCCCGAGCTCGTGGCGTTCCTCCAAGAGGGTAGTCTCGATATGCAACTCCTCGTGTGCGACGAAGATGGCGACGTCCCAGCCGGCGTTGTCTCGGTTCCAGTATCCGCCATACTCTTCCGGCCCAGTGGCGTGCAAGGATCGTTTCCCGTGCGAATCGATAACGGTAAGTGCGACTTCAATGCTGATCTCACGTAGGGCTATGCACTGACAGAGCGTTCTTTTCTTGTGATGGACAGTGTTGGCTGGTCGAGTTGGCGTCCATCTATGCATCGACCAAGACGAGACTCCCAATCGTCCGCTCTCAAACAAATCAGTTGATAGTTTTGCCGAACCTGGTGAGCAGCATGTCGAGGATGAACCTGCATCGCCAATTTCAGCCAGCTTCACTGCTGTTGAAGAACGAGTTGCTGAAGAATCTCAAGAGCAGACACTTGAGCAAGCTGTGGCGAGCATCCACGAAGCTGCGCAGCAGATTCAACAGCGACTCGCGCGACTGACAACGCAATCGCACCAGTCAGAGACTGAAGATCATGACAGCGACCGAGTATCAGTCACCAGTTTCCCGGATGAAAGGACTGAGAAAACACCGGCGCTTTTATCAACCTCTCCGACGTCACCAAATAGTGTACCGAGCGCGATCCAATCTCCCCGAGCAAACTACCCACGGCACACGGATGATGACGAAGACAGCTTCGTCGATGACCATGGTTCGGATCAGGTCCAGCGTGCAAGCACGAATGACGGCTCCGAATCTGGACGTGTGGTGATATCGGGCACACACGACGATTATGACGCGTTCATGCCCATTACTTTGGCCTCTTTTGGCATTGAGGAGCTCGAGCTTTCCCCGATTATTGAAGCCAACTCGCCCAAGTTCGAAGAAGGCAACGAAAGTATGGAATCGTCCCAAGATTCCGATGCAGATGGTTCGACGCTCCTTCGCGATGCGGAGGAATCGTCCGAGACTGGCACGGACAACCGTCACGAAGGGGTGCACGATGACTACAACTCTGACACTGCCGAGGAGCTTGAGAGTTTGTCTGGAGAGTCTGAGGTGAGCGACAAGTGTGACGTGGCGATCGACTCAAACACGTCTGAGCATTGTTCTCCAGTTCGAGCATCAGCAGATCTAGCGGACGAAGGAACGAGCGTGACAGCAGGTGTGTGTCACGACCTGGAACAAGACAGCACAGGGAACGAGCAACTAGACGCCACTCTGGATGAAGCGGACGCCATGAACGTTGGATCAACTGTGGAGATCGACCCAAGTGAGATCTTTCAGGCTGAGCCGGCTTCCAAATCGATCACAGTTGAAGAAAGTGTCTCGAACGATGCTCATGTACTTTCAGTCGAAGACAAGCACGATATTGACGAGAGCGGCAGTCTGATCGATCAGGACGTGGTCGCCATTGAGGTTGACCCGGGCCTCACTGCAGGTGCTGACGCAGTGCTCAGTCTTGACGACCTGCCAGCTGCATCCCAAGAAATGCAAAAAGAAGACCACACCGTGAAAGATTCGATTGTGTCTGAAGAACCCCCCCTTGCTGAAGCGGACAAGGAAACTCCAGTCCAAGATTTGCATCCTCAGCGAGGGCGCATTGTGGTGTGTGAGAGCTCCACACAGACACCAGGAGAAGATCTAGCTGAATCAACGACGTCGATACCCAACGAGTCATCACTCGCGCTGGCGGACACATCGCCTATAACAGTCGACAGTTCGTGCCAGACAACGCCCGATAGTGTGCAAGATGCCACCGAGAATGACATGGAGGCGGTTTCGTCATTTAGCGAATCGATTGCCGATAGCATGGCGAACTCGCAAACGCAAGAATGCGAGGAAGACTCGAGTGCGATGATCGATTTGCCGCCAGACCTTTTGATCAACGAGGTCGGCACAAGCCCACAGCATGTTGAAGATGTGCGTCATGTGTTGCCCGCGGAGAAATTCAAGATCGCATGGCAGTTGCTGAACGAGATTCGAGCGCTATATGTGGACCCCAATGCTACGGACCCGTCAGCATTAGCTTCATCAGCGGCAGAGGAGACAGAGGCGAGTGGTCTCACGGCTCAAGACATGCGGACCAACCGAGTTGCATTCATGGAGACCACGGCTCAGCCAGCGACTCGTCGACCTGACTCTGCTGGAGTGGCCAATAAACCTGAGCATACACCGAACGGACGTGTAGAGGGTGGAGATGAACACGATCATGGCGGGTTTATGGGAACTGTGCCTGTGCCTATATCAGCATCTACAGTTACTTGGCACTGGCGAGACACAGAAAGTTTGAAGGCGGAAGTGGAAGAACGACTCCAAGCGAGCAAACGCGAGTACGAGGAGGCGCTTGCCCTTTCTCAGTCGATCCACTCGATGAAGTCGTGGTCGATCACATCGCAGCTCTCTACCACGCAAGAGATGGCAGCTGGATGGGACGAGAAGGCACAGGAATTGTCAGCGTCAGCGTTGGCAAAACGACAGAGCAATGCGCGCACGCACACGCTGTTCCGCGTGGACACAGAAACCGAGCGGATCGCCCGCATCATGCAAGGCAGTATGCGGCACTGGCTCCACGAGGACGAAGACGATGACGACAGTGATGGCGACACAAGTGAGGATGACGCTGATTTAGTGGACAACTACTTCTGAGGCGTCACTCCCTTCGACGTTTGCTACGTCTTCCTCGTCTTCGGCTTGCGCTGCCCTGCGCGGCGCAACCGTTCGTAAAATGACGCCTTTGGCTGGGATGGATCATTTTCTCCTGAGTCTCGGTCATCGTTGTCATCCCCGTCGGTTCCATTCGTCGGCACTTGGTCGCGACGTGGCGTCAACGATGATTTTCTCTGAGACGCCTCCAGCGCATTTGGCGAGTTTAGGAGTGACGTCGGTCCAAGGTCGGGAAGGACTTTACCGCTCCTCATCTTCTCGAGAAGCGATGTGCGCTCCATACATTCGCGGTGAACGGTCTGCTGGAGCAGTAAGATCTCCTGCCGAAAGAAATGGTTCGTCAACCGATTTTGTTTCACAGCAGCGGGAACATATGAAGTGAACGAACCTTGTCTTTCTGCTCCATTGTGTGGTGCAACGACTCGACTAGTTTCTCCAGCTCATGGTGATCCTGATTGTTGTTACCGCTCGTCTTGGTCGTTGTCGCTCGCGTCGATCCTCGTCTATCACCTCTGCTGTCGGAAGAGTTGTCACCCCACGCTTGCTGGGCTGTTCGTCGCGGAGCCGGATCGTCGCCATCGTCTCCGGGATCTCTCGCTTTCCTCTGCTTGGTCAGTTGCTCATTGTCACGACGAAGTTGGTCACACTTGTTCTGGAGGCTTTCCAGCATACGCTGAAGCTGTCCCTGCTGGTCGTCGAACTGTTGTTGGAGTTGGAGTCTCGTATCCTCGCGCGCTTGTTCAAGTTGCCGCGCCGTACTTGCTTGGAGTTGGTCGTGGTGACGCTGAAGCTCCTCCAGCTCCTCTTTCAGCTCTCGCTTCTCGCTGTTCACCTCAGCTGCCTGTCGCTCAAGCGCTTGTGCTCGCGCCATTGCTTGATGGTGGCGCAGACGAAGTTTCTATCAGAGCGCGATGCGTCAGTCGGAACACACCACATCCCACAAATCTGAGCGCACGTACCTGAAGCTCGTCACTGCTCTCGTGCGCTTGCCTTTTGGTTTGAAGAAGCTCCTTCTCGGTGTCGTTCAGCTTGGTTTCCATGTCTACCAGCGCCTGTCGCACGGCAGTCGCACTCACTGCCGCCGCCTCGCTTGTCTGCGTCTGGAGGTACTCCACGTACGTCGCCTGTTGCTGCTTGAGATCGTCGATGGCCTTTTGGTGGTCGCGTTGCATGCGATTGATCGCCTGGCCGTGCTCCAGCCGGATCTTCTCGAGCGCGCGCGCGTACTCTTGCTTCCGCTTCTCCGTATCAAACGCGTTGATCTCAACTTTCTTCTCCAGCGTCGCGATCTCCACGCGCAGCGATCCCACGAGGTCGCTCGATTTGTCCAGCTGCTCGCGCACGTCGGCTCGCTCGCTCGCGAGTGCGGCTTTCGCTTTTTCGTGCTGGAGAAGTTGCATCTTGAGCGCCGAGATGCTGCCGTTCAGTTGTGTGAACGCGGTTCGCTCGCTGTCGCTGGAGGCCACGACGCGCTGCAGCTCTTGCTGCACAGCACGGAGTTGCGTATCTAGTTGCTTGGCGGTCTCGCGCTCGGCGTCAACGCGCTCGTTCGCTGCGAGCAGCTGCTGCTTGAGCAGGTCGCGCTCGGTCACGACGTGGCGCTCGGCGGCCGCCAGCGATGCGCGCGTGGCCGCGACCACAACTTCCAGCTCTTTGATCCTGCCGCGCTCGCGGTCTAAGCTCGTGGTGAAGTCGGCTTCCTGGGACGCCGTGAGCAGTCGGCATTTTTCCAGTTGGCTTGCCAAGTGGAGGATCTCGTTGCGCAGCTTTTGCTCGGTGAGCGCGCTGATCATCTTCCACTCTTCCTCGACGCGTCGCCACTGGCTCTGCTGCTGCGCGAGCGCGCTGTGCGAGTCACTCGCGTCGCGCTGCGCCTGCTGGAGCTGTGTGGTGAGTTGCTCATTGGATGCGCCGAGCCGCTGGCCCTCACGCGCGACCTGCAGGACCATGGCCGCGCACGACGCGACGCCTTCGTCGAGACTCTTCTTGAGCGACAGCACCTGCGCCTTGAGCTCCTGCGCCACGCGGCGCTCGCGCTCCATGAACTGCACAAACTCCTGTATAATTTCCCAACCATCAGTCGCCCACGTGATGTGATATATCTCCGCCACGAGTGCACCCGTACGCGGAAGGTCTTCTTGTACTGCTTGACCGTGGCCTGCAGCTCCTGCACTTCCGAGAACACAAAGTAGCTCACGCCGCAGAACGTGCAGGCCGTCTCGTCCGACGCCATTTCCTGGATCGCCGACGGCAGCTTCTCGCGCGTCGGCCCGTTGAAGAGCTCCTCACGGGTTGGGTCGCGCAGCGCCGACCGCGCGGGCAAAGACGAGGCCATAGCAGGCCGCTAGCACGCACTCACAATGGGTGAGCGAGCTCGGGCGATGGTTACTGCTTCCACGCGCTGCTTCTCGCCAGGGAATCGCCCACGGTTGATTTGCCATTGGAGTAATTTTAGGGCGTTCCAAGTTGAAGGCGTGAAGCACCAGCAATACCGGTCTTTGTATACAATACCGGTATTTTTGATGGTTGAAGTTGCTGTCCGCGCCCTATCCATTTCTTCTTTTCTGTTTTCTTCTGGGGCGGCGGAACGACATGGCCGACGCAAACGACGACATCACGCGCTTGTACGCGGCGCTGCTGGCGCTGGAGACAGCGGAATACGAACTAGACGCGCTGGGCAGCGAGATGGAGGGCCTCACGACTGAGCTGCTGCAGGCGACAGGTGCGTCGAGCGTCCAGTGCGGACGAAGAAACCCAACGGATCGTTCTAAGTGCTGGTCATGGTTCCTTAGTGGCGGTTGTCGCGATGCGCATGCGACTGAGACGACTGCGTAGTCCGTATTTCAAGCAGCGCATGGAGCGTTTCCATATGTCACGCCGCGACCAGCCCGACGGAAGAAGCAGCCGCAAGTGAAAGGGCAAAATAGCGCCAACAGCGGCAGTTCGGCGATTCGAAGGACACAGTTTCCCCAGCTCCAGCACGCAAATCGTTGGTGCCATGGTCTACTAATCTTATCCGTAGCGTACGAGAAGCAGCGGCAGAAGCACTCAAGCGGTGATGCGCCGAAAGAAAACAAAAAACAAGGTGACGTTCAGTGGTTTCTTTTGTTTGTTTCGTTTCTCGGGCGCCTCTCGCGGTGTCCAAAGCGGTAATTTACCACGGCAGTTCCTCGCCCTGGAAGTGCGTAAACTTGCCCGAGTCCTCGAGCGTGGCGTTGGCGATGGTCTTGGTGAGCCAGGCGACACTCTCGACGGGCGTGACCGAGCCGTTGTTGCCCGTCATCTCCGTGGCGACGTAGCCCGGGTGGAGCAGCAGCACGGCGATCTTCTCGGACTTGAGGTCGAGCGCGAGGCTCGTGCTGATCATGTTGAGCGCGGTCTTGGACGCGCGGTAGCCGTAGTAGCCGCCCGACGAGTTGTCGGCGATGCTGCCCATGCGCGACGTGAGCTGCACGACATAGGCCTCGCCCGTGGAAGCCACGGCGGCCTTCAGGTTGGGCAGCATCGCGCGCGTCATGAGGAACGGACCGACGGTGTTGACCTCAAACTGGCGCATCAAGTCGGGCTTGTCCGTGGTCTTGAGGTTCTTGCTCGTGAGCACGCCGGCATTGTTCAGCAACAAGTCCACGGGCACGCCCTCGAGCGCCTTGGCCGCGTCCAGGATCGACTGCTCGTTCGACGTGTCCAGCGACAACAGCTTCCACGGCTTCAGCGCCTTGAGCTGTGCGTGTATACCATATCGATCTGTCAGTCGGCAAATGGGCGTCTCCCTCCCACGCTTCCATGTACAACACACGCACCTCGGTCGCGGCCGTGACGTCGCGCGCCGTGGCGATGACCTGCCAGCCTGCCTTGGTGTAGTGGGTCGCGAACGCGAGGCCGATGCCGCGGTTCGCGCCCGTGATCAGCACGGTCTTGGCGGCCATAGCGGCGGTCTTTTGCTTCTTGTGCGCGTGCGCGTTGTCGGACATCCGCTCGGATAGAAATGCGAAGTCTAGAATGTCGCGGAACGTTTCTGTAGCGTGGAGTGGCGCTGCTGAGGCGCAGCCATCTATGCCACGAGATATGGAGGTCCATACTACGGACCAATCCAGTTCCACCAGTTAATTCTGGCTGTGCTCAGATAGGGATCAAATACCGGTTCCAGGAACTGGTACTTCTGATACCGGTATGTTAACCGGTACGATAATAACGATCTGGAGAGCTCCATTTTCAACTCGGATCGACACCAAAAATGCTGCCACGTATGCTGACGACGCTCGCGGCCGCAGCGGCGCTGCTCGCGCTCCACGCTGGGAGCGACGCCGCCGACGCGCGCTGTCTCCACTGGCGCGCGACTGCGCGGTGCGACCCGCACGGCGAGCGCGAGCCGCACAACGACGCGCCGTGCGGCGAGACGGTCCAGTCCGGTCTGTCGGGCTACTGCGAGTGCGCGGACCGACGCCGCGTGCGCGAAGTGGACTGCGACCACCACGCGTTCACGTGCGAGGACGCCTGCCGCGAGGACGCCTCGGCTGAGCTCACCTGTACGCGTCCTTTTCCGAATGGTATGGAGACTTTTACAGCATGTACTGACGTGTGTTTTCCTGTTGTGCAGACCCGCTTGGCTTTGAGTATGTGACGTGTGGGTCGTCCATCAAGCTGGTCCACGACGCGACGCGGTTCCGCCTCCACTCGCACGAGATTGCGTACGGGAGCGGCAGCGGCCAGCAGTCGGTCACGGCCCACCGCTCGCGCAACGACCCGAACAGTTACTGGCTCGTGAAAGAAGGCGATGGCGAGAGCGCCTGCGTGCTCGGCACCAAGGTGCAGTGCGGCGCGACCGTGCGCCTAGAGCACGTTGCGACGCGCCGCAACTTGCACACACACGCGTACCGCGCGCCGCTCACGCAGCAGCACCACGAAGTGAGCGGCTTTGGCGTCGCGGGCGACGGCGACGCCGGCGACAACTGGGTCGTCGAGTGCGCCGAGGCGCAGCAGTGCAGCGCCGACGGCAAGTGCGGCGCCGGCGACAGTCTCTGGAAGCGCGACGCGCTGGTCAAGCTACGCAGTGCGACAACCGGCCGGCTACTCACGACGAGCTGGCGCGTGCGCTTTGACGACTCGAACTGCCCGCGCTGCCCGATCAACGGCCAGCAGCAAGTCAGCGCGTGGACCGACCACAATGACGAGTCGGCGTTCTGGTTCGCCGGCGAGGGCATCTACGTGACGCCCCTTTAGACGAATCGAAAACAGAGGGAAGCGATAGATGTGCCAGAAGAGGGACCACGGCGACAGCGATGAGAAGAGAGGAACGGCTGCCAGCGACTCACTCATCGTAAATATGGGGATTCTCCTGTACCGGTATATCCCACAACACTTTGCTTGTTTTCCATTCTTGGTCTTTCCATACAACGCTACTCATCCGTCTTGGTGCCCGGGGATGCCGGAGGCGGCGGCTGGTCGACGACTTCAAAGCCGTCGTCGTCCAGACTAAACTGCATGGACTCGTCCGCGCGCAGGAACGCGAGCGGCACGCCGCCTTGGTTCTCCGGCATGAAGAACAGCGCTCTGGTCAGCGCCTGTTCCTCCTCGTGGAGCGCGCGCACAAACGCGCAGGCCTCGGCAGCCGGCTGGGTCGCCATGAGCGTCGAGCAGCACGTGATGGCGTCGTGCGACGCGAACGCCGTCTCAAGGCGCGCCGCGAGCGCGAGCATGTAGCACTTGGAGGCGTCCTTGTACCAGCGGATGGCCTTGCTCTCGACCGTGAGTAGCTTGGTCAGGAGCGTGCGCACGAGCGTGTCGGCCGCGATCTCGCCGATCGTGGATGCAAGCATGGCCTGAAGGTGCGGCGCATTCGCGAGGTCGCTGAGAATGTACGACTATAGAGAGTGGGACACAGAACGCTATGAGAACGGAAGCCCACAAACGGACCCTGTAACGGCGTTTTAAACGCACCGTTTGGAATAGCGACGTGAACGCCGTGGTTTGACGGAGCGTCTCCGATTCTTCCTTCATCTGCTGCTGCGCGTCGATGCGCTTCTGGTTCTCCGACTCGATCGAGGCCTTGTTGAGGTCTTTCATAAACTGCTTCTCTTCTAGGTACGACACGATCCACAGCATGCATTTGTCCGGGTCGTGGCCGCAGTTGTGGACACTTAGCTCGGCGTCTTCCTGCTTGAAGCCCATCGTCATGAGGCGAGAGACCGTGAGGCTGCGGCGCGCGCGGCCGCCGGATTCGGCCTGGCGAGATGACGAGCGGCGACTGCCGCTTCCGGCGCGCGGCGGCGAGACTTCCTCGACGTCCAGGTCATCCGAGTCTACATGACCACAACATGCATCAGCAACAAAGGCCAGGTGGTTTCTGTTGCCTCCCCAATCGTACCGTCAAAGGTGGCCGCGCCGTCCGAGTCCCACACACTCGAGACGGTGGGCGGAGCACTCTGCCGACGCTTGTGTTGTCGACGACGCTTCTTCCCTCCCGCAGCCGTAGCAAGAGCGGCCGGCGTTATTGCTGTAGTCGTCGGTGGCGGCGTTGCCGCGGTCGCTGGCCTGCTCTCTGGTTTGCTCTCGGACTGCGCGCGACTACGCTTCTTACCGGCGGCACGCGACGTTGCTGGCGTGCTTGGAGTCGTCGCTGCGGCCACAGCGGTGGTGGAAGACGTGGTGGCAGGGGCACGCTGGGTTGGACTTGACGCCACAGTGGCAGTGGCAGCAGCTGTCGCTGGTCTCGCAGTGGCTGCTGCAGCCGGTGTCGCCCCATTCGATATCGGAGCGGAAGTCGAAAGGACTGGTGTGGGTCTTGCGGTGACGACTAACGTCGGTGCCGTGGCCGGAGTCGTCCGTGGCGGCGTGGCGGTAGACACTGGTGGCGGTACAGAAGAGACCGCCGGAGATGCGGCCGCGCGCGCACCAGTAGAAGCAGCGGGCGGATGGAGCGGGGACGCGCCATTCACCGACAGCGGTGTCGGTTGGGCCTGCGTGGTGGGCGAGGCATTCGCTCTTGGGTGGGCAATCGCAGCCGAAACAGGAAGTGGCTGCCAAGTCGGCACGTTCGCTCGTGGTATCGGCGGCTGGGTCGTCGCTATCAGAGAGCTGGACGTCGCCACTACTGTCGAGAGCGCTGTGCCCGTCATACCCGCCGCATGCATCGCAGCCAGTAGCGCTGGTGAGGTGAAGGTCGTCGCAGCAGCGGTCGACGGCGCCGGAAAACCGGCAGACGCGTACGAAGACGAGTGGCCCTGGGACGGCGCAGGGACATTGGGCAGCGGCGGCCACACGAGCGCCGGAGGCGTCGGCGCGCGCGGCGTAAACGTGGACGGCGACGTGAGGTTGATCCCGCCCGTAAGCGGCGGCAGTGTGGACGCTGAGGGCGCGGTCTCGCTGCGGACGTCCACGAATAGTGTGACCTGTAGAGAACCCAAGTCAGAGACTCGCGTCACGTTCCATCAACGACGCGATACATCGCATGTACGTACCTCCTGCAGCTCGCGGAAGATGGGCGCGACGTCGCGTACGCGGCGGCCGCGGCACGAGACGTTGTTGATGAACTCGATGGTCCAGCCGGAGCGCACGCCGGCGCGGCTCGCGGCCGAGTTGGGGAACACGTACGACACGCGCGGGCAGTCGGCGGCCGTGGCGTTGGCCTCCTGGTCCAGCGTCATGCCGAAAGAGCCTTCGCCAGCGCGCTTGAACATCTGCACGCTGCGGTGCGTGCTGCTGGGCGTCCGGACCGCAGGCTCGTGCGGGAACGGGGGGAACTGCGGCGGCATGGCACCGTTGTTGGCGCCGGGGACGCCAGCGTACGACGGCATGGATGGCGGCCCACGCAGGTCGTTCATCATTAATAGGCGTTGGCCGGTGGAGAGCCAACAAAGGTGAAGACCGCGGAAGGAGGAGGAGGCGATGGCGGCGGGCGACTTAGAGGGTCGGATAATTATCCCGCCAATTCTGCTTCCAGGCCGTGATGGCGGATGGTGGCGTCCTGGCAGGAGGTACATATGACACCTCTAAAAAGTGACATAACTGCGTCTCATTGGTTGAAACGGACACCTTTGATATTGGGCATAGTTTGTATGCACATGATACAGCGGAGGTACTGTGACACTTGGTGTGTTTCGCCTGTTGTGTCTCGCTGTTGCAGCTTGTGTATACGTTCTATACATATGTATACTGTTTTGCCTCCTTCGCAGTTTTGTTGGAAGAGAGGGGATCAACCAAAAGGGCGACAGGGGGCAAGGCGATCGAACCAACAAAATAGGGTGCGAACGACACAAGCAGGCATCAAGGCAGAGAGAAGCAGAGGCAACGCACGGGTCGGCGACAGCGAGCGATCCAACGCCAACAAATCTTCTGTTGGTATAATAGTTGGTGGTCGCGTTTCCAACTCTTTTCTCTTTCTTTCGTCGCCTTCACCAACATGGGCGTCCCGGCGTTCTACCGCTGGGTGCAAGAGAAGTACCCGAAATGCGTGGTCGACTGCGTCGAAGCGCGGCCCGTCGTGGTCGAAGGTGAGAAGCACTACGAGCTGCTGGATGTGGCCGGCCCGAACCCGAACGGCTTTGAAGTGGACAATTTGTACATCGACATGAACGGCCTCATCCACCCGTGTTGCCACCCGGAGCACGGCGACGCGCCGCAGACCGAGGACGAGATGTACTGCCGCATCATGGCCTACGTGGACCGACTCTTCGCGGCCGTGCGCCCACGCCGCGTACTCTACCTCGCGATCGACGGCGTCGCGCCGCGCGCCAAGATGAACCAGCAGCGCGCGCGCCGCTTCCGCTCGGCCCAGGAGGCCGAGCAGCGCCGCGACGTCGAGAAGGAGGCGCTCGAGTACATGCAGGCCATGGGTCACAAAGTGCCGTCCAAGCAGAGCGAAGGCTGGGACTCGAACGTCATCACGCCGGGCACCAAGTTCATGTCCAAGCTCGCCAAGTACATGCGCTTCTACATCCGCGACCGCATCAACAACAACCCGGCCTGGAAGGCCATCAAGGTAGGGAACGATGTTTACATTGGGCAGGAGAATGTATCTAACGTGTTATGGTATGATAGGTGGTGTTTTCGGACGCAGGCTGTCCCGGGGAGGGCGAGCACAAGCTCATGTCGTACGTCCGCACGCAGCGCGCGCAGCCAGGGTATGACCCGAACCAACACCATGTGCTCCATGGGCTGGATGCTGATCTGATCATGCTTGGGTTAGCCACCCACGAAGTCAATTTCTCGATCCTGCGTGAAGAAGTGCTCTTTGGCAAGGCCAAGTACGATAAGGAGCGCCAGATGCAGAGCCAGATGATGCTCGACGCCAACGGCGTGCCGACCTCCAAGCGCAAGCGCGGTGACTTTGGCGAGCACGACGCTGACGCCGTCGTCAGCGAGGAGAAGCCGCACCAGTTCTTGCACATCGCCACGCTCCGCGAGTACCTCCAGATCGAGTTTGAGGTGCGTCCACCTTATGAGTCAATTTTTTTAATTCTTGTGCTGACATTCACCTATGTATTTTGTGGATAGCCGCTGTCCCATGTCCTGCCGTTCGCGTACGACTTTGAGCGCCTCGTGGACGACTTTGTCTTCCTGTGTTTCTTCGTTGGCAACGATTTCCTGCCGCACTTGCCCTCGCTCGACATCCGCGACGGTGCGCTCGACTTTTTGCTGCTAATCTACGCCAAACTGCTGCCCGCGCTCGGTGGGTACTTGACTGACCGAGGTGAAGTAAACCTCTCGCGTGTCGACGTCATCCTGGCGGAAGTGGGTGCCGTCGAAGACGTCATCTTCCAGCGTCGCGCGCAGAAACAACAGGAGAACGAGCGCAGAAGAAAACAGCGCTTGACCTACGAGAAGAAGGACCAGTTGGCGGCGGCTGCCGCAAAGGACAGTGCCGTCGAGATTGTTAAGAAGCGTAAGGTCGACAAGGAGACGATCGAGCACGACAAAAAGTACGGCGGACTCTCGGCCGAGGAGGCCGTGAAGGCGAGAATAAAAGAGTCGGTCGATGCGCAGCTCGAGAAGTATCGCGAAGAAGTGCAGGACGTTGTCCGGCTAGGTGAGCCCGGCTGGAAGACCAGATACTACACGGACAAGCTCAAGGCCGAGGACATCGAGCACGGCGGTGGTCGTGAGAAGGTGTTTCAGTCGTACATCGAAGGTTTGTGCTGGGTCATGAAGTATTACTACGACGGCTGTGCGTCGTGGCAGTGGTTCTACCCGTTCCACTACGCCCCGTTTGCGTCCGATCTGCGCAACATCGACCGCTTCCAGATCACGTTCAACGAAGGCATCCCGTTCCGCCCGTTCGAGCAGCTCATGGGTGTGTTCCCGGAGGGCAGTAGCCACGCCATTCCGAAGCCGTACCGTTGGCTCATGTCGGAGGCGGAGTCTCCGATTATTGACTTTTACCCGAAGGATATCCCTGTGGATCCCAACGGAAAGGCGATGCCGTGGCTGTGGGTGGTTTTGCTCCCCTTCATTGACGAGGACCGGCTGTTGGAGGCGATGGCCGACGGCAACTCGAAGCTGACCGAAGCCGAGAAGAAGCGAAACGAACGCTTTGGCAAGGAGCTCGTGTTCTTCCATGCGCAGTGCGCTGTCGCCAACCCGCTGCCCTCTGCCGAGCTCGTTGAGGTGCAGGCGGACCCGAAGATTGGGCAGTCGTTCAGTGGTACGCTCATGTACGTGGAGTCGGTCTTCTTCCCGCTCGGCTGTGTCGTGCCGAGCCCCGAGAAGAGTCAGCGCCGCCTCGTGGATATCCCGAACAACCAGTGCTACAGCTTCCAGTACAAGAACCCGCCGAAGAACCAGCACAAGTGCTGCCTCCTCGAAGGCGCGGTCGTCCCGGAGACGGTGCTCGTGAGCGACCGCGATCGCCAGATCTCGATCCCGTTCTTCGGCAAGGCCAACATCAACATTGTGGATCTCGCCGGTGGTGCGACCAACTTGACCAACGTGCGTCATCAGCGCAATGGTGGTGGCGGTGGTGGTGGGGGCTACGGTGGTGGCAACCGCAACTACAACAACAACAACGGTGGTGGCAACCGCCAGGGCGGGTACTCGAACAACAACTTGAACGTGGACCGCTACGGAGGTCAAAACGGCAACAACGGCGGTCGCCCCGAGTACAACCAGTACCTTACGAACGGCTACGGCAACTGGGGCTCCCAGGAACCGCGCAACAAACGCGGCCAGTACGGAGACAACCAACAGCACGGTGGCGGCGGTCGTGGCGGCTACGGCAATCACCAGAACTACCAGAACAACGCTGGTGGCCGGCATCATGGCGGCGGTGGCGGCGGTGGCTACAACAGTGGCGGCCGCCCGGAAGGCTACGACAACCGCAACGGCGGTGGTGCGCGCGGCTACGGCGGCCAGTCCTACGGAAACAATAGCAGTGGCAACTACGGCGGCTCACGCGGTGGTGCCAGCGGTGGCACGCCCATCCAGTCGGCCTTTGGTGGAAGCCTCCAGCCGGCCCAGTCGTACAGCACGTCCGGCGCGCCCCCGGCGCGTCCGGGACTCGACGCGTTGAAGGCCGGACTCCGCAACATGCACCAGCAGCGCGGCACCGCGCCGCCCGGCAGCCAGAGTCAGGGCGGCAACCGGAGTCAGGGCCACAGCGGACGATACGATCGTTAAGCTGACGGCCATGGAGCTGTGGGTTCAGTTCATTCCACGAAACAAAAAGAACACCAACGCCATGACGAAGAACAAAAAAGAAATCAACAAACACAAGCACAAGCGTCTCCATCGACGAGAAGAAGCACAAAAAATCATTTTGGGTTTTGTATCGTTTTCGTGTTCCATTTTCTCGTTTCTACGTTCGTTTTTGAATTTCGCGTCGTTTTGTTTTGGCGGGAACAGGTCCCTTGTTTGTTGTCTTCCATACGGGACGAGACGTGTTCCTGCTTTTCATTTGGGGAACGGAGCATCATGGGGTACGCGGACGATACGATGGAGGCCGACTCGCTCGAGCTCGGCTCGATGCCGCCGCTACCGCGTCCGCGCGCGCATCCGGCGACGCGGTCACCGCTCTCTGTAGTCAGCAGCTCCAAGTCGAGCGGGGCGACCAGGAAGTCAACCCCACGCAACGCGATCCACCGAGACGGCGACGGAGAAGATGAGGCCGTCACGGTGTCACCACCGCCGGTGCCCCACGAGCACCCGCTGCGCGGCTGGAAACCCCAAGCGAGACAAAGCGGTGGGCAAAGGGGCGCTGCAGGTGGAGGCATCGTCGGTGGCGGCGGGGCAGCGTTGATGGAGCACATGCGCTGTCCGCTGCGGTCCCGCCAAGTGGACGTCGAGCGGCTGAACCCAACGATGCTCAGTCGCGCGCGGATCGCTGTGCTCGCCAACAACAAGGAGAACGCGCTGCCGAGCGAGCCCAGCGCGCCGAGCGGGCTCGAAATGGTGCCGCACTCGACGCGCGCGCTAGAGAAGCGCATCGAGCAGGTGCAGCAGGCCACGCAGCTCGAGCCGCTGCCGCTGAGTGAAGACGCGCTGCGGTTCGCGGCGACCGAAGCGAGCCAGCTGCGCCAACTCGGGTACGATGGCATGGACCCCCGCAACCGGCGGCTGATCACGGCGCAGCCCACGCATCCGGACTCGGCGCTCGAGCGCGCGCGCGTGCGCAAGGTTAAGAAGCAAGTGGACGCGGCCTGGCTCGAGAAGCGCAACGACCCGGCGCTTCGTCCATTGGGGCCTCTCGAACGCGAAGACGAGAGGGCGTTTTATGACTCGGCGTACGTCGCGAGCATGCAGGAGTTGCTGGACGAGGGCGTGTTGTTCGACGAGCAGGACCGCAAGGACGCGCTGACTGTGAAGCGCATAGAGTGGGACGACCTGGCGCGCGACACTCGCGGCACCACGGGGCTGTGCGGAAGCTGCTTTGACGAGTGGTCTTTTCAATGAATGTCCCCAATGAGTAGTGGTATTTTATGATTGCGCGTGGATGAAGGAGATGAAGGAATACACATCGTACCGCCACACGTTCCTGCACAAGGGAGCATGGTCCGTGGAAGACTGGACAGCGCATGCGCGAACGATGACTCTATATACATGTAAGGTAAGGTAGTGTATGTTGGTATGGAAAAGCGTGGCCGTTTTCTGAGTTTTTTTTACTTGAAGACGATGTGCTGCTGCTTGGCGGGCGCCTGGGCCGAGTAGCCGGGGAACTCAAAGTCGATACCGAGCGCCTTGAGCGCGTCACGCTTCTGCTGGTCCTTCTTGAGTAATCTCTTGTTGCGCGAGACGGTCTGCTCGTATGTTCGCTCGGCGTTGTGCGCGTTGCGCGCGAGTTGCCGCCACGGGAGCGGCTTGAAGGTCTTGTTCGCACCGACAAACATGCGGTCGTGGACGGCCGTGGTCGGCAGCACGTGGCTCGAGAGCACGTGGTCGAAGAGGCGGTAGCCGTTCATCGTGCTGGCCACGACGGCCGCGACCTCGGCGTCCTCAAACTCAATGAACGCGTAGTGCTTCGAGTTGCCCGTGCGCTTGTTGCGCGAGAGGCGCAGGCGCGTGACCGTGCCGAACTGCTGGAAGAAGCCGCGCATCTGGTCCTCGTAGAAGCCGTGCGGCACGCGTCCCAAATAAATAACGTTCGACGCCTTGTCCTTGTTGTTGCCGGCCCCATCGCTCTTGCGCGCGCCCGCGGCCTTCGCGGGCTTCTCACCCGAAGCCGCGGCCTTGACTTCCTTGGTCGGCGCGAACGCGTTGCCCTTAGGCTTGGCCGCACCTAGCTCGACAAAGTCGCCGTTGCTCTCGAAGGTCGTCTCTTCGCCCTCGCTCTCCGAGTCCCACTCGGCGCCCTGCAGCTTCTCCAACTTGTTGGCGATCTTCTTGCTCATACTGCCTGCGTGTGTGTTGGTACGGGTCGATGCGGACTGACTTGCGAGTGTCGTTTGGTGGGCGTTGGCGGAAGATGATGGCCGACGGCGTGGAAAACGATTGGAGCGCACGCGGACATGTGCCGGATATGGGCACTTCGTATCCGGAAGGTATACGTGCGTATACCTACCTGACTGGCTTTTGGGCCGAGACTCATGTGGGACACATGACATTTAAGACAAAACTAGGCTAATAGGAAGAAACTACACTGCAGCACCGATCAGAACTCAGCGCTATTTGGGGAGCTGTCGCTCGCCCTTCACCGCGTCAGGTGAAGAGGATGATGCGGATCGGGTTTGAGGTCACGCGCGTGTAGTTGTCTCTGCGTGGCACAGCAGGGTGGGGAGCGCGCTCGCTCGTGTTGTTTCAACGGGGCATTGCGGCTCTCTTTCCCCACTAATCGTGAGTACGAAGTCGCCTCACCCAAGATGAGCCAGGACCTGCCGCCCCACGCGATGCGCCGCACGATGGTCAAGAGCACCGTGGGCCACGTCAAGCGCACGTGCTGCGATCTCCCGGACGCCAAGAATCCGAGCCATGTGTATGGCCTCGCGCTACCCCGTGACCCGGAAAACGCCGGCGAAGTCATCGGCAAGTGGGTCGCGTCGACGCCTTCGCCCGCGGCGCAGTCGGGTCGCAGCTTTATTGAGACCAACAAGCAAGCCATCCACGCCGGGTACGTTTTGTGGATGTCTTCGTCTTGATGCGCTAGCAGAGCGCGCCGGACTCATTTGTTATTGGTGTAGTTTTTTTTCTGCTGGAGAGGCGCGCCAGTTTGCCGTCGAGCACCCGGACATCTTAGTCAAGACGCCCGTGAAGCACAAATCGGGGTACACACCGAGCCGGGACACGATCTACGGCATCAAATCCAAGTGCGTGAGCCTTCGTTGCAAACTATTTGCCCGTCTGGATCACTAAGTCGGATGCCCTTGCTGTCACTGCTGCGCGCAGAGAATCGGAAGACTTCAGTGCGCTCATCCAGGCTCGATTCACGATGTTCTCCCCAGAGACGGAAGACTATCCCGATTTGAGTAACATGAAGACCAAAGGGGTGCGTGACAGTCTCGTTTCAAGGCACCGTAGCGCACCGGATGGTCGCGGATCTCACGCGCTTTGTGTGCTGTGCTAACCTGTAGAAACTGCCGCACCCCCGTGAGACCAAGACATCGATGCTTAAGGACGTGCGCGTGAACCCCAAGGCCAAGGAAAAGGACCACTCGGAGCTCTTCAAGATGTCCAAGTTCCGTAACGTCGGCTCGATGCTGTGCACGCAGCCGAACGCCCAGCGCGCCAACGAGCAGTACGGCGACGACGAGAACTGAGCAGACGTGTAGCCGTGGGGTGGTTGAAAACATTGATTTGCTAAAACCAGAATAATATGAGCCAATCAAACCGACATGGGGTGCTATTTATCAGGAGCTCCACCGTTGTGGCCTGTGTGGGGAATGCTCCTCACTCAGTTCGCCACGTGAGCGCCACGATCCAATATGCGGGTGACAGAATTTTCGCGAACCGGAACAGCTCTGGTGGTCACCGTAGCTGCGCTCGCATGGGGCGAGGCTGTCGCGGCTGGTGTCGCTGCGGTCCAGGGCGTCGCACCGGCGGACCAGTCGCGCTTTGCCGCCGGTGGTGTCCAATGCATTATCGCGGGCGTCGAGCGTGTCGTGCCGCTCGCTCGCGTCAATGACGACTACTGCGACTGCGACGACGGCAAGGACGAGCCTGGTACGACCGCGTGCTCGCACTTGCTGAGCAGCGTGTTTTACTGCGACAATGGCGGCTTCTTCCCGAAACACGTAAATATTAGGCGAAGCGATTTTGACGACGATCGAGATCGAGATATTTGGGCATTGACTTTTCTTTTCTGAATGTGCAGATCCATACGTCGTTGCTGAACGACGGGATCTGCGATTGCTGCGACGGCACGGACGAGTTTGACGGCGCGGGCGGCGCGGCGCAGTGCAAAAACACGTGTGTCGAGGACGCCGTCGTGTTCAAGCTCAAGGCCGAGGCGCGGCTCGCAGACGTCGAGGCCGGCTTTCGCAAGCGCGAAGAAGAGCTGAAGACGGTCGTGGAAGCGCATTTCGCAGATGTGAATGAGAAAGACGCGCTCGCGGAGAAGACGCTCGCGTCGCTGGCGGTGCTCAAGGAACGCGTCGAGATCCACAAGGCGCGCGAAGAACGACGCGAACAGCTGATGCGGCTCGAGGCGGCGCGACAGAACTTACCTGCCGATCATGAAACGCAGGGAGTCGATGTTGCTGCGAAGGACGGAGGAGCTGCTGAGTGTGTGGCGAACGACGGAACAGGAACGGCCTGTGAGAACGCGGAGGCCGCAGCAGAACCCGAGTCATTCCGCGAACTTGACGCGACAGACCTTGCCGACGAAGAAATGAGTACCCCAGAAGAAGAGACCGCTGAGAAGGATGCGACGGCAGCCGATGAGTCCGACAGTCGTCGCGTGACCACGATGGTGGCGCTCTCGGACGGCACGAAAGTGTCGCTAGCCGATTACCTGCGCACGGCCCACACTCGCTCGACGAAAACGTTGTGAGCCCGCGTGTGCTCGAGGTGGTTTCGAATGGAACTCACGACTGACGCTTTTGCTTTCGGTGATGGTGTTAATAGCAAAGGCCCAGCGCGCACAGCCGACCAGATGCGTCGCGAAGACTTTCTAGGCCCGCTGTTCAATGGCGATGAGGCTGCGCGGAAGCGTGTCGGCCTGTACGCGCTCCGCACCGCTGGTACGTATGTCCATCTCCTGTGAGGCGTCGTTGGTGTGGTAGCTAACGCCAAATTGTCAATCAACGTCAGGTATCTTGGTATCGCCTGTCCGTGCAGTCGCGGAAGCCGTGCTGTTCGTGCCACGGCTGCTTTGGGATGTCGCCTCTTCGAGCGTGATCGTGTCGCCGTACCTGGAGAGTCTTCCATCGCCGCAATCGATCACGCAGTCGCCAACGTTCCGCCGCCTAGGGGACGGCAAAGTGTACGAAGCGTACAAGGCGGTCTCATGGGGAAGCGGTGTGGTGTGGGACGCGCCCATTGTCGCATATCAGTATTTATTGTACGTGGTTTTCGGCTGGATGCACTCGTCTCCGAAGAAGGTATCATAGAACGCACTGACCGTGGTGATGAACTGTAGCCCCAAGCTGGACCCAGATCTGACGCTGCCCGAGGCCGAGTCGCTGCGTACCGTGCTGAAGGAGCTCGAGGACGACATGGGAAAGCTCCGTAAGGAGCGCGACGCGCGACACGCCGACCTCGCGTTTGACTATGGACCAAGCCACGCGTTTTACGCGCTCAAAGACAAGTGCATCGAGAAGCATGTGGAGGTATCGTACACTTACACCGGAACCCTGCGTGTAAAACCACAACCAACTCTCATCGATGTGTTTTGTTGTTTCCCTAGAAATACGTGTACAAGCTGTGCCCGTTCCAGGACGTGAAGCAGGACTACACGAACATGGGCAAGTGGGAAGGCTGGGGCAAGGCCATGGCCGACGACGGTACGGAGACAACCGACTACTCGGTCATGAAATTTGCCAGCGGGCTCCGCTGCTGGAACGGACCCGAGCGGTCGGTCCACGTCACGCTCACGTGCAGTGCGACCAACGAGATCGTTTCGGTAGACGAGCCATCCACGTGCGTGTACCAGATGCAGGCACGCTCGTACGTGGCCTGCTCGGCCGACGTGCTCACGCAGGCCAAGGCCGAGCTCGCGTTCTGGTCGAAACATGAAAGTTGAGTTTGTTCACATGCAAAATTCAGGAACAGTCAGTAAAGTGGGGTGGTCCGTAGTGCCTTCAACAAACGCTCAGGGCTGTTCGGTCAGTGACGGTGCATCTGCGGTCGAACGCGTGCTCGTGGAGCGAGGTATCGAAACGGCGTGTAATACAGCAGAGTCTTCTGCACGACACTACGGGGCATTGTGGCCCGCGACGACTTTTAGTGTACAGTATTAATACCTCGTTAAACAAAACCAAAAGGAGCCAGCACGCGGATCCTCTCTCTTTTTTCTTTTCTTCTTTCAAATCCACGTGATTTCTACCCAAAAGAAACCAAAAAGAAACAGGTGTGCACCGCCCAGATGCAATTTGCGTTGACGTCTTGGAATCTTCAAATTACAATTGTAGACGCAAAAGGCATAACCTCAGGTTACAGTTTATGTGCTCTTTCTCTTCGTTGTTTTTCGTCTCTCCCCTCCTTCTCCTCCTCCTCCTCTCTCTCTCTCGCAAGCAACCAAGACAGCATTAGATACATAGACTGGGGGAAGTGCAGCAAGTCAAAAGCCACCTCCTCCTCCCGAAAGAGACCACCATGCCGCGCGAGCGAGACCCCATGGCGCGAGACCGAGACCGCGAACGAGAGCGAGAACGCGAACACTCGACGGCGTCCTCCGCGTCCTCCTCCTCCTCCTCCTCCGCGGCCGTGCGTGGCGACGGCCGCAGCGTGCTCGCGTACAGCGGCAGCAACAGTCGCTACGGGCGCCACCGCGCGCGCAGTCAGCTGGGCCAGTACCCGGACAACACAAGCTCAGGGCCGCCGCCGCCGCAGGCCACGAGCAGCAGCTACTCTGGGCCCATGGGCAGCTACATGGCCATGGCCGCACCGTCGTCGTCGGCGTCTTCTCCGCCGCCGCCACCTCCGCCACCACCGTATTCGTCGACCTATGAACCCGTCACGTCGAGCATGAAGCCCACGATCGTGCGCTCGACCTCGGGCGGAAGCGCCGTCTCGAGCCGCTCACACCGCTCGCCCGTGGTCTCGAATTCCAAGTCCTCGTACGCGAGCCACCACCGGCGTCAGCCCAGTGGCAGCAATGGCAGCAATGGCAACAACGGCACCTATGCGTCGGCAAGTGCGAGCTCGAGCCACCGCCGCGAGGCCAACAGCAGCATTCTCAGCGACGGCGACCGCCGCGAAGCGAACGGCAGCTGGATCGAGAGCCCGCCGACGGCGTCCACGTCGTCGTCGTCGTCTTCGCTGCGCTTCGACACGCCGCCGCCCGTGATAGAGCGGTCCCGCAGCGGGTCCCACACGTCACGCCACCGCCACGAAAGCTCGAGTAGCAGTAGCCACGCCGGCGGTTCGTCCGCGCCCACTGGGGATGATACGCCGCGTCGACGCGCGCGAAAGATGATCGACGACGATGACGACGATTTGGTCCTGGATGTCAGGAACGACATCAAGGGGAAGAAGGCGGCCGAGTCCAGTGCCGATGCGGCCAAAGCACGACCCGTGCGTATTAAGTACGAGAGCACGACGCGCGGCGTCGGTGGTGGCAAGCGGGAGATCTCGCACGCGTCGCTGGGCAAGCTTATCGCGCGCCTAACCGACGCCCATCAGTACGATGCCGAGTTTCGTGATGTGTTCTTGCTCACGTACCGATGCTTTTGCTCGCCATACGACTTTGTCAAGAAGCTCATGAAGCGGTATACGGCTGTGCTCACGCTTTGCGGCGGCCTAGATCCAGACACGCTCAAGGAAACGCAGCAGCTCCTTGAACAGATCACTAAAGATGAAGAGAACGACCGCAGCTCCACGTCGACCTCGATTTCGACCGCCAAGTCGGACATCAACACCGGCATGGAAGCGAATGTCTCGATCATGCGGTTACTCAGTGTTGTCAAGTTCTGGATTAAAGAAAGTGGGTTCATTGAGATGGATCTGCACCACGACCGTCGTGCGCAGCGGAAACTGCTCGCGCTGCTGCAAGAAATCCAGAGCACGACGCCCATTTCGTCAATTCGACAGCACGCAGAGAGCTTGCTCATGAGTGTGTCTCAGCTCATCCGCCAGCAGAATGCACCGGCATCGTCACCGGTTTCGAGCAATGGTGACATCGGTGCCAACTTTACCATTCCAGGACCCCCTCAACTGACGCATTCGACTTCACAGTCGTCCGTATCATCTGATCACTCTAGCGAGTCCCACGGGTCGCGGACTGATCGGACCGCCGATTTGTCGCAGTCGAAGCTCTCGTCCGCGATGTCCAAGCTGAAGCTGACACGCTCGTCGTCGGACTCGAAGAAAGACCGTTCTTTTGTCAAACCCAAGCCCAAGCATCAGAGCAGCGCAGACATCTTGCAGGTTGGATCCTACAATGAGGACCCGTCCATGGCTTTCCGGAGAGGTTCACCGATGGTGACGGCCCCAAAGATGCTGCGTGGTGTGACTACCGGTAGCACTGAGTCGATGGGCATGAGTAATCCACTCGAGGATGTTATCCAAGACACGATTCAACGAGCGAGACTGACGGCCTCGCGCAGCAGCTCGCGCACGAGCTACGACAACGTCCAGCCGCTCTCGGGCGTAGCACCGCAGGAGCTCGCGGACCAGCTGACGCTGATTGAAGCTGAAGGTTTCTTTGCTCGGATCAACCGCCGTGAGCTGACCAACAAGGCATGGACTCGTGAGACCAAACACAAAGAAGCGCCCCATGTGATGGCTCTGATTGAGCTCTTCGACGCGACGGCCGAATGGGTTTCGAGTGAGATTTTGCACCCGCAGCTGCAAGCCGCGGAACGTGCTCGTCTGATCATGCTCTTTGTCGATGCCGCCGACGGCTGTTACCAACTCAACAACTTCAACTCGCTGTTCGAGATCACGACGGGCCTATCCGCGCCGTGTATCCGTCAGCTCAACACGACGTGGGGGTTGGTGAGCGCGGCCTCGCAGGAAAAATACCAAGTGCTCATGCAGGTTTGCTCGCCGGAAGACAACTACCGCAATTATCGACAGGCGTTCGCGTTATCCGAGGGCCAGCCGCGCTTGCCGTGCTCGTTTATTCTCGTGAAGGATCTGTTCACCATCGAAGAGGCCATGAAGTCGATTGAAGACGGGCTCGTGAACTGGCAGAAGTACCGGAAGGTCTACAAGGCGATCAATGAAGCGCTCGAGAGGCAAAACATGAATTACCTCCCCATTGATGGCTCAAACGCCGCGGGGATCTCGCGAAAGGGCAAGGGCGCGCTTCGCCACGATCGGAAAGTACAGCTACACGTTCGCAACCGCTTGGACACGTGAGTATTCGCTGTCTCCTTCTGGCAAATGAGGCCAGTTGCTGACTATGCTATTTTGGTTCACACAGGATCCGGAAGGATAGTACGGTGCTCTACCAATTGGCACGCAATGCCAACACCCAGGAGAGCATCATGTTTGTCAATAGCCTGTCGGAAGCGGGCTTCCTGTAAATCTCCATGCGTGCGTGACGGTCATTCTCTTCAAGGCCTGGTCACACAATTACCACCGCTTTTGTCAACCGAAGAACTTGTGTACTGCAAACCACCCATCCTGTGTGTGTGTCGATCGAAGAACCTCCCAATACAGTCACATGCGTCCACCAAACCATAACTTACCACCACAGTCGCGGAGCTTCCAAATGTCACGTGTCTGCTATTGTGACGTGTTTGCTATTGCTACGACTACTAACTACCACGGGCCTGCTACTACTTAAGCGATCGGAAAAGGTGCCTCTCCAACTCGGTCTTGACGTCTTATGGGTCCTCGTCGTCCGACTCGGCGCCGCTGTACAACGCGTCGTTGCCTTCATCGTCGACATGGAGCCATTGTGTGCCATCCTG
This sequence comes from Pythium biforme, assembly GCA_023337735.1. Classification (NCBI taxonomy): domain Eukaryota; phylum Oomycota; class Peronosporomycetes; order Pythiales; family Pythiaceae; genus Pythium; species Pythium biforme. Next base: position 11,377 of record JAADXJ010000104.1, on the reverse strand, counting down.
GACGGCCCTGTCGATCCCGCCGTGGTCTTCCGTATTATCTTCATCGTCGTCGTCGCTGTGGATGCCCGGGATGCGACCGATGCTCTTGGGCCGCGAGATCTCAAAGAGCACTTTGACGTGGGCACCCGCATGCAAGTCGCCTTCGCCGTCGTCCAGGTGGAGCAGGCAGTCCTTCGAGCGCCACGTATATAGGTGGCGTAGGAACACGTCGCGCGGCTCGTCGCTCGCGCCGAGGCTCATCTTATAGGGCATCGACATGCCCAAATCCCAGACTTCCATGCCGCTCAGGTAGAGCAGCTTGCTGAGCGCGTGGAGCTGCACGGTGCCGGCGCCGCTCGCGCGGCTAAAGCCCGTGAGGCTCGTGTACACCTTGCCGACCGTGTAGCCGAGCTCGCCGGCGACCAGTTCGTTCGTGACCACGTCGAGCAGCTCGACGCTGTAAAAGCGCACGCGCTTGCCGCGAAAGAGCTCTAGGCCTTGGGCACCGAGGTCAAACAGCGCGCGGAAGCCCGCGACGATCGGCGGGTACAGCCACGGGATGCCGTGCTGCGCGTGGCAGCCGGCCACGACGCCGTCAAAGTCCTTGTTGAGCACGAGCTTGTACTTTTTCGCGCGCTTCTTGACCGACTTGGGCACGTGCTCGGGCGTGTCGAGCAGCAAAATGCAGCGCTTGCGGTGGAGCTTGGGGAGCAAGAAGCATTGCTTGCGGTACTCGGACGCGATGGGCAGGAAGCCCTCGTACATGAGGTGCGCGAGCAGCACCGGGTCAAACGACCGCGCGATGTAAAAGTCGTCCTGCGAGTGCACCATGTACGGCGCGAGGTGCGGTGGGATGTACTCGGCGTCGGTCTTGCGGCGCGGCGGTGGCACCGCCATCGTTCGCGGCTTTTGTGTTGGCGTTGGCGTGGTCGTCGTTGGCGTGGTTGTGGTCGTGGGCGTCGACTGGTGGGCGTTCTCAGCGGCGGCCAGCGCGCCGACGTCCTCGGCCGCGTGCATGCCCGTGGCGGCAGTCGTCGTCATGGGCGGATTGCGCTTGCGGGCCGTGTGGAGTGAAGGAATGACCTGCGTCGGCGCGATCCTCGCTTTGTGACTCAGGTCCACAGAGGTAATATCACAAGCCCCAAGCCTTCTCTGCTCTTGCGGCTTCCGTCTCGGGTGAGAGGCCCACTGTCTGACGCCAAGCGGCCGAAGAGAGGAACGTCGACGCGCGCTGATTGGGGGGCCTTGGCGTGTGTCTTTGGGTTTCCTCGGATCGATCGAACCCATAGAATAGAGCGCCTTTTGGACGAGGGCAAAACCACATCGAAAAAATGAATACCGGTATCAATACCGGTATGTGGACGGTAATCTAGAGATCAATCTATAAAAGAAAATCATGTTCTGATATAGGTTTTTTATAGGTGAAGTGTGGGTTCCAGCTGGATTCACCCTTTTGGGGGAACTGAATTCTCTTGGCGAGGCAAAGCGTCACCGAGGAAAAGAAGTCTGAGATGCTGGGCGGCTAAGAAGTGACATGGGAACGTAGCAACCGGTCGTCGCCATGGCGACTTATGGGCGCACACGTCAGTTGCTGGACGCACGCATGCGGCTGTCACTCACTACTGCAGAGTTCAAACAATAGACTCCCGCACGTCCGTAACAAGGCTGGTGTGGTGGGCAAAGCGCACGAAAGAAGAAAAAAAACGCCCGAAAACGAGTTCGCTGAACAGGATTTGTGCTGATCCAAAAGACAAAACGAAAAAGCGACTTGGTGCAGCGTCGTGCAGTTGTGACTTCCGGTTCTGGCCACACTTTCTGGAGACCTTGAGGAGAGCGCGCGAACGTTCGCGGTGTCACATCGCGTCGCCGTTGACCCCAAGGCATTTTCAGGTTGGCTGGCTCAGGGTGCCGATGATGCCAATCAGTGACACACCGTGCTGCTGTGGCTGTGGTATCGTCGAGTTTCGTGCGCGCCTTTTGTTTCTGATCTTTCTCATGCTCTGGATCTCTGACACGTTTTGTTGTGGTCATCACCCGTGTTGTTGTGGGATGGCGCTCAATTGGAAGAAAATCCAAGACTTTTGGAAACCTACCCCTGATTACTGGAATTTATCGCGACTGTTTCTTTTCTCTTTGGCTGGTTCAGTCTGTAGTTTACACTGTAACTTACGCGTCGATTCCAATTTTCCATGCCTGTAAGCCCCGCCTTCTCATCTCTGGCCCGGTGCGTGCGTGCTGACTGTCGGTCTGCCTGCCTCTCTCTCTCTCTCTCTCTCTCGTTCTCTGTGCTCCCGGTGTGCGGAATCGACCTGCTCCTCGCACCACTTCTTCCTTGCCGTCGAAGCCCTCGCTCTGCGCTGCCCCTCTCTCCGCGTGGCGGCTGAGGAGCGCTCTGTGTGTGTGGAAATTCCCCGTGTGTCTACTACAAGCCTTCTATCCGTGGATTGCGGCCACCTACAGTCAGCGCGTTTCCTTCCATTCTCCCCCACACGGATAGCGGACGCGTTCCATTCCATTCCATCCACAACCCACACCCGCGACGGATCACACTGCCCCATCATCTGAACTGAGTTCCGGAGTCCGCAGCAAGACCGCCTCCATACCAGTCCCGAATCGAATCGAACATAGCAACCAAGCGAGCGCGTCGAAAGGCTACCAGTCCCCCCAGGTCAATCCGAGTGCGAGAGGAAAACAAAAGCAAAGCATGGGATCTGCCACCGCCGTTGACGCTGGTCTGTCCGAATCCAAGAAGGCCACTTTGCCGTCGTCGTCGGTCCGCCGTAGCAGTCACCAGTCCACGAGCAGCACACTCATGACCGAGCCCACGAGCACGACCGCGAGCGCCGTGACGCTCACGCCCGCCTCGTCGCGTGCGCATCCGCTCGAGGACGCCGAGTCGAACCAGGAGCCGTTCGCGTACGGCTCGTCGATGCCGGCGTCGCTTGCGAACCCGTGGCTGCGCACAGCGTCAGCGGCCTCACGCCAGTCGGAGCCGGCCATGGACTTGGACGTAGCCGGTTCGGCGCCGTCGTCGTCGTCCATCATGATGGCACGGAAGACCAAGCCGACCGCGAAGGCGTCGGCAACATCGTCGCGCATGAGCGAGGACGAGCCCGAGAGCCTGGAAGATACGGTGAGCCCGCCCATGTCGGCAACTGCGGCCTCCAGTGCCGTCCGCGACAGCCAGGCGCGCGCACGAAACGCCGGAGTGTCCCGATCGAACCAGTCGGCTCGGAATCTTGCAAGCAGCAGCGCGAACGTGCGAGGCCTACCGACGTCCACGAGCTCGGCCGTGGATCGACACCTCATCGAGAAATACGAGCGCGTGAACTCGGAGATTGAACGCGTGATCCGTTCGACGAACGCCGAGATGAACTCGGAGAGCGGCGAGGTGCTCAAGCAAGTGCGCACAGAGTTGCGCAAGACGAAGCGCAACTCGTCGCAAATCATCCAGAGCCAGAAGGAGCTGCTCGAGAAAATGGAGCGCCAGGAGCGCAGCGGCTTCCGTCGCATGTTCTCGATGAACCGCGAGCATAAGATGGAGAAGCTGCGCCACAAGCTGTGCGAAAAGCTTAACCAAGCGGTCGCCGTGGACGAGCAGCTGGATCGACTCGAGCGCCAGTCCGTGTCCTTGACGCGGATGTCGTTTGGATCCATGTGCAATCCGGAAAATGGACTCGAGTTTGACGAGTTGAGCGAGCTGGAGCGTGAACGCGAAGACCTCTTGAGCAACCTGATCTCGGCTGCGGGTCTCACGGACGCGCAGGAGCTGCACTCTCGTCTTGCGTTGTTTTCGTCCGAGAAACGAGCGTGCGAGTGTACGATGAAGCAGGTCGAGCAGTGCGAGATGTTGTACCGCAAGGCCCTCCATCTGCTGCGGATCGCGCTCAGCACGATCCTTGCGCCGAACTACTCGGGCGGATTGAAGGAGTTTGTGCTGGGACCGTACCCGCTTGCCGTGGAAGCCAGCCAGCTCATTGATCAGTCATGTCGCGTGATCCAGCCCGAGTCGCGCCGTCGATACAAGTCGTACACGCCCGAGCTGAGCAACGTGCGGCCGCCTAAGTTCCCGCAGCCCATGACGGACTTCGCCAAGCGCGGCACGCGCTCGAATTTCGACCCGAGCAACTCGGCGGCGATCGAAGCCATGCGCAAGCTGCGCGTGTCCGAGAACGTCGTGATTCTGCTGCAACGCATCGTGATCGCCAAGCTCGAGCTCATCGAGAAGTGGCGCCGCGACGTGGAACACGACCAGGAAGTTGCCGATGACGGCTACCGCAAAGTGGACGCTCGGTTGCAAGAGCAAATGGCACGGATCACGCGCAGTGTCGCGACCGCATAACGAAACGGCGGTTCGACTCTTTGATCTCCCGTGTACGTGTCTGTCCCACCCCATATCATCGTGCGCAAACCGAGTTTTGGTTCTTTGCCTGTGTTTCGGACTGAATCACCACATATCGTCTGACACAGCGAAGAAGGGAGCGCGATGACGAAGGCGCCTCCTGAACGATGCAGCGTAGCCCACTGTTTGCTGTCTCCTAACACACTCGCTTGTGGGAAGAGATTTGAATGCGGTGGCGCCGTTTGCCATCATGACGGATAGAGAGGGACTATTTATTGTGCTCACATCTGCTTGAACATATAAACCCCGACAAAATATGAAGCAAAACGATTCGTGGTGTCCTTCCGATCGACAGCGCACTTGTGAAGAAAAAATCAGTGTTTGCTGTGGCGAAGAAATGGAAAAAGGGAGAATCGGAATGGAAGAGGGCCACACGGAAGGTTATGCGACCGGTGAGGATATCGGGAGGAGATCTGCGTCACCGAGTGTCTCTTCAGCGTCCGCTTTCCGTACCGTGCTCGTATGACCTCCGGTGCGGTCCTCCTCTTCGTCATCAGTCTCGGACGGGGTCGCCGTCGGCAAGCGGAGCCGCGTGGGTAGCTGGTCGATGCGACACTGGAGGAACTGGTCCGAGAGCCCCTTGCAGATCACGCATGTGCAACCTTCGTGGTTCACCTGCTCCACGACGTAGGGCGAGATCTCGGCGTATTTCGTGTACGACTGGAACTCTATAGAGAAAGAAGCGTAAGCGCCGTTCCGACCCATGCATCCCGAAAGCAATACGCCACTGTGACGCACCAGCGTAGTCGAGCTTCCACCGGATGGAGCAGCAGCCGCGGTCGCAGACCCAGAGCTTCGTGTGGCGGCGCGTCGAGCGCTGTGAGAGCGCGCGGTCCATGACGATAGTCGGACGGCGCCGACCGCCTCGCACGGGCTGCCCATCGATCCGATCGACACTGGGTTAGTCCCCGGAAAAAGACTGGCCGTCGAGCGTTAGACGTCGCACACAAAGCAATACCTGGTCTTTCCTCCACGCATCGTAATACTCCAGGTCCGTCGATTGCGAGCACGAGCTGCGACAGGTGCCCATGGTGGTCTTATTCGCACCGTGGGGAGAACGCGGACGTCAGTTCAAGGCCCCGAGCTTCCTTGCAGCGGTGCCGATGGGTGGATATGTTTGGCTTCGGAAGTGTACTGTGTGACGACAGTCAGTAGCCAACCGCCATGAGACCCAAGCCGTTCAGACCCGGTCAATGTGGGCTTCATTCACTACATACCTACATACCCACCGTGAGCCGCTTGCTGAGCGTGCACGGGAGGAATCATCCACCGGACCGTGGAGAACAAAACGAGAGAAAAAAAAGAAAAAAATAGTAGCCGCCTGAGACCCGATGTTTCCTTTCAGGGCATTTTTTGTGAGCTTCCCCACTTCAAGGTCAGAATGGGCGGAGCATCACTCATCAGTCCTTCTCTGAATAGAGCGCTCTTGACGGATTTTGACAGATACCGAGGAGTATATCGGTTTGTAACATCGACTTTGGAAATGCATGTTGGCTGCTGACAAGCTCAATCCCCACCAGCATGGAGACAATCGGCCACAGCGTGCGCGCCTCCATCGACTTCAACGGCCCGCTCAATGCGCTGGCCACGTCGCCCAACAAGAGGCTCATCGCTGTCGGCGGTCGCGACGGTTAGTCCCTATCGATATGACAGAAAAGCGGATCGTGGCGGCATTCGAATTGGATTGACAACCAAAACTGGTTGTGTAGTCCTCAAGATCGTCGCGCTGGAAGCCTCGGGCTTCACGGAGCGGCGCAACCTGCGCGCGGGCAAGTCGAACCTCAACTTTAGCACCAACGACATCCGATGGCATCCACGTACGTATCGATAGGCCACGATAAAAAGCCGCGGATCGACAAGACGGGGATGTTGCTGATAGACGCTCTTCCCCGCGCAAACAGAATCGGATTCGCTGCTGGCGACGGCCGCGACCAACGGCGCGGTCGTCATCTGGAACTTGCAGCGCGACGGCTTCAAGCACGTGCAGGAGCGCGTGCTGAATGGCCACCGCCGTGCCGTGAACCGCATCTGTTGGCACCCGACCGACGGCACCATGCTGCTCAGCGGTTCCCAGGACGGCACCATCAAGCTCTGGGTGCGTCTAAATAGTTCTTGCTGTTTTCTGGATACCGCACCCCTGATATCGACGTTTGGGTGTGCAGGATACGCGCGGGAAAGTGGCCAGTACATACCAGCCCAAGTCCGAGTCGGTGCGCGACGTCCGCGTGAGCGTCTTCCAGCCGAACCGGTTTGCCGCGGCCTTTGAGAACGGCATCGTCCAGGTATGTATACTAGCTGTTTCCCGACCTGGAGTGACGGCGAGAAAGAAACTGAGCAAGTGCGTTTGGTGTGTGTAGATCTGGGACATCCGCAAGAACACGCAGCCCGAGCTCAAGTTCCAGGCCCACAAAGGGCTCGTGCTCGCGCTCGACTGGCACCCTGGCAAGCCGCACCTGCTGGCATCGGGAGGCCGCGACCGGTACGTCAAGATCTGGGACCTGGGAGACGTCACAAAGCCCCGACAGACGATCCAGACCATCGCGAGTGTGGGCCGCGTGGCGTGGCGACCAACGTGCGCCGACCACATCGCCACGAGCGCGTCGCTCACGGACAACCGCATCCACGTGTGGGACGTGCAGCACCCGTGGATCCCCATTGCTTCCATGAAGGGTCATTCCGACGTGGCCTCTGGTATCGAATGGCTGGATACCCCGGCCTCTGCCACGTTTGGGCAGCCGAGTGAAGCAACCAACGGAGCAAGTGCGGAGTGGGAAGGCCTCGAGTATTGGCAGCACATGTTGGCCTGCTCGAAGGACGGCACGCTCCGGCTACACTCTCTCGCCGATGCATTCAAGCCACACCAGTCGTTGCCGACCACGGCGCTCGCACTCAACTCTCGTGGCCAGGTGGCGTTCTCGCACGACTACATTGGTACGATTCACTTGTCTCCTGGTTACCATTCGAAACATCTGTGGGGTTTACAGAAACACGTTCATTGTGCTTGATATCGACAGATCGTTCGTGTGCGTCACTCAAGATCCACAACCATGTCAACTATGTGAGCTCGCTCTTTACGGTCACGGATGCGTCCATGTCTGCGTCGGCCATCCAGAAGTTCACGAGCTCGCCGTACGGATCCTACAACGCCGAGAATACCGACGACGAAGGGGGAGCAAGCGCGCAGCGCATGGCCACTCGGCAGATCAGTGGTGGCAGCGGCGGTGGCGGCTCCTTGCAGCCACCCCCGTTAGCGCCGCGGTCTGGGTCGCATCACCTTCATCAAACCCATGCATCGAATGGCAGCATGGTCGGCTCAGGCGCTGGAGGAGGAGGTATCATGCGGCACTCAGCCGGGTCAAGCGGCCAGTATAACCAGCACCTACAGTCTATGCAGTCACTCGTGACGCAAAGCACAACAAGCATTGAAGGTAGCGGTGTCGATGCCAGTGGCCGACGCTTTGGGTACCCTAGTGGAACGTCCTCAGCGGCGTCCTCGACGACTTCGTCTCCTATCCCAAGCTTCTTTGGCAGTGCCGCCGCGCCGGCTCCGCGCGCGATCGTTGCGCTCGTGTCGATGCAGAACGTGAACAAAGCTGACGAGCTGGAAGAGATTTTCCACGGTGACGACGGCGCCTTCTGGGCTGCTCAAGATCGACTCGAGCTCATGCAACAACAGTTTGAGCATGTCGCGCTACTGAAAGACGCGTTCGGCTTCGACGAGGAGGTGTTCCGCTTTCTAGCGACGCAGTATGTCTTTGTCGATGAGCACATGAGCCTCTCCGAGCTATGTGCTCACAATGCGCTGGCTGCGTTCGTCGCCGGAAACACGCATCTGAGTCAGATGTGGCGCATTCTGGACGTCTTGTACGGTGGCGTCGGATCTGGCAAGGCGACGAGCAGCAGTCAGCACGAGGACATCCACGGAGTCCAGCGACCTCTGGAGAACAATCGGGCCGGACCACTTGATCACCACCATTTCACAGACACCAATGGCGCGCTCAGTCTCCACGATCACCCTCAGTCTCTCCACCACCAACTATTCGGCCACAACAACAACCTCGAAGACTCGCAGCATTCTCGACACAACTTCGAGAATGATGAATTTTCGAGCACAACGTCCAGTATGGCTGTCCTGGCCGCCCAAGGGATTGTCGGAGCTAACATACGACCCGCGGGGACGACCCACACGGCGATGCTCTTGGAACAACTCGACCACGTGAATCCGCAGGCAATGCAAGGATTTGACCCGTACCCGTACGATGCCAATGGGAACCGCAACCAAGGCTCAAACAGCGCCATGGGCAGCGCCGACAAAGAGAACGCCCGGCCCGGCGCGGCGTCGGGGCTTAATTCGTTCACCGGCGTCCAGTATCGCTCAAACAACGCCAAGTCATCATCTGTGATTCTCCATGGCAGCGCTGTCCATGGCGAGCTAAGCCACGTGCGCGACGCGATGCTCAAGGACTTGCTGGAGTATTACGTCGATCTGGGCGACTTACAGACCGCCGTGGCCGTCGCGTTTGTCGCCAACAAAATGGTGAATGTCGAGGACGTCATGGGCAAGTCGTGGCTGCAGCAAATCTACATGCACTATATCGAGCTGCTGCATCAACTGCGGATGTACCAGGTCGCCAACGAACTCATTCTACACTGCTCCGATGCCTCCATTCGGCAAATGAATCAGGTGAGGAGGAGCCACTTGCGTGGTCCAACTGTGGCTCTGCTTTTCGGTGAGTGAATCTGACTGTTGATGTGAGGGTCTCTGTAGCGCTCAACGACGGTGTATTTCAATTGCGCAAATTGCTCCAAGCCGTGCGAAACCATGATGAGCGCCGATGGCGAACCAGTGAATCCGTACTTGTGCACAAACTGCAACAATCCGACCACGCGATGCTCAATATGGTACGTGGATGTCTACTGGTCCCAAGGCGTTCCGTTCTAACGGATTTGCTGTGTCGTCCAAACACCACAGTCAACTGCCCGTGCGCGGTCTATATGTTTGGTGCCCCGTGTGTTCCCACGGAGGCCATCTTGAGCACCTCGCGGACTGGTTCCGCGACGAAGAAGTGTGCCCCACGGGCTGTTCACACCGCTGCTCGTTCAGTTTCGGCGACGTGCGCAGCGTGTGGAGTCCGTAGTGAAAACGAAAACATCAATCAAGGCTGTTCCCTCGTAACTGACTCATGAGTACGAAATAGTCAGATCCATTTCCTCACATCACGCTTCGTTGTTGCTCAGCTTGTCGATCAAATGCTGCTGCTCGTCCGCAATCTTGGACAGGGACTGGAACTGTAAGTTGTATCTGTTCCCGCGTCCCAGGCGTTAGCATCTATCCCATTATCACCTGTACAAGGAAGTGTCCCCAACGCACCGCTCCAGCTCGGTCTGCTTCTCTTTGATGAGCAGCTCGAGCATCTGCTTCTGGCGGATGCGGTTTTCCACTTCGCCGTCCACTTTGTTGCGCTGACCGATCGCCTGCACACAATCAAAATGGGAATGCGCGCGTGACCACCCGACAGCGGCGATTCCATGCGCCACGTCCGTATCCTACCTTGAGCTTCTCGCGCTCAATGCGCCTGGCCTGGCCCTCCATCACTTCCAAGACGCCCTTGATGATCTCATGGAATTCCTCCAGCTCTTACGTGCGCATACACACAAGCGATGTTACCGTTGGACCTGATGCTCCCCCCATGAGGTTCCAAAAACGCACTCGTCGCGAACTGGTTGCTCTCGGTCTCGAGCTCCTGTGTGTGGTCGATGCTCTCCTTCTCAAGCACGCGCACGCGGTGCTCGTCGTCGAAGCAGATGCGCGGGAACTGGTTGTCGCCGCGGCTCATGGTCTTCTCTTGCTGGCCGCCGTGGTTTGTCGAGCGTCAAACGCTGTGCTCCATCGCGTCCCTTCATGATCCCAAGGTCACTATAAATTTTAGTGACATATGGTGTGGACCACAGAACACACAGTTCCCGAACGTTTGTATAGCAATGCCGAACTTCCAAGAGTGAGAGAGAAGAACACGTCACAACAACTCAATGAACACCAACGTCAAGCGCCTCCGCAAGGAGCTCCAGGAGCTCAAGAAGAACCCAGAGGAGGACATGGTACTCTTCCCGGAAGAGGACACCATCATGAAGTGGAAGGCGTTTATTCGCGGCCCCAAGGATACGCCATTCGCCGACAAGTGCTTCGAGCTCGCGATCCACACAACCCCGCTCTACCCCATGGAGCCGCCCAAGATGAAGTTTGTGACCAAGATCTTCCACCCGAACGTCCACTTCAAGGTACGTGCGTGTGTGCCTATGTGCGCGCTTCAGCTGTGAAGCACGGTACACATAGACTGATGCGATGGGTGTGATCACAGGACGGCAGTATCTGTCTCGACATCCTCAAGCGCGAGTGGTCGCCTGCGTGGACGCTACGGGTGCGTGTGGGATGAAGATGAGACTCCCATTGGGCATCGTGGAATTGGTTCTGACGACATAGGATATGCGTCTTCAGGCGGCGTGCCTCGCCGTGATCTCGCTGCTGTCGGACCCGGCGGCCGACTCGCCGCTCAACTGCGACGCTGGCAACATGATCCGTGCCGGCGACATGCTCGCGTACGACACTATGGCGGCCATGTACACGCAAGAGTATGGGCTCGACGAGCTGCCCAAGGACCCGTACTAGTAGCGTCCTTTTGTCGTTTCTTATGTTGGTGTGGTAAACAGAATGGAGCGTGCCTCCATTGTTGTTACGCGTCTCGCGTTGTATGGTCGGTCGACAGAAGCACTTCGGAAGCGCTCTCATGGTCACGATCCCCCGTCGACTCTTCTTCATCGGCACGAGCGCGTGCATCTTCGCCTCCCTCACTATGTCCAGCGAACGCAAGATCTCCATAGTACGCATTCACGACCTTGAGCTGTCCATTGAGATGGATGTGCTCGCATTCCACGGCTTCCACCGGGGCGAGTGCTTGCAGCTCCGCCTCGGGCGTCGTCTTTGGCAGATAATACACG
>JAADXJ010000103.1:0-44767 GCA_023337735.1 Pythium biforme | reverse complement strand
GTACTGCCAGGCCGGCGGCGGCATCGTGTACGACTCGGACCCGTTCGACGAGTACATGGAGACCGTAAACAAGCTAGGCTCGGCTGTGCGCACGGTCGAGAAGGTCATCGCCCACAAGGCGGCAAACTAGGTAGGAAGGCTACTCGTCTTTGCGATGCGGAGCTGCCAGCGAGCAGTGAACAAGATCAGATCGGTTGTCAATGGCTACACAATATATATATTGTGGCATTCGAGGAGGTTTCAGGGCTTCAGCATCCCCTCTATGTAGCCGTTTCCGAATTTCCGACAGTCGCTGAAGAAGGAACAAGGGGTAGGGGTTCGCCCTTGATTGAGCGGAGCGGACGCGTCCGCTCGTTCCCAAGGCACCAAAGAGAAAACCATGGTGGACACGCGATGCACTCACGTTCTGTCACTGCCAAAAACCCAGTCGCGACTTTGGTTTTTTTGCCTTTCCGTCCCTCCTCCCCCCTTCCTCCACTTCCCCACCCTCCGTGCCGCCCCGCCTGCTCGCCCTTGGGGCATTTTGGATTTTGCTCCCAACCCCCCACGACGCCGGCAGTGTGCCAGCGTGGGCCGTCTATTGGCAGTTCCGCCCCGCTTCCCACCCACTTTTGTTTCCTCCTGTTCACCCCTTGAAGGAAACTCCACACAACAACGGGGAGGCCACCTCCAGACTCCCCCACCAAGAAGGAAACCCGACGCACGGAGGCGGAAATCTCTCTCTCTCTCTCTGTCCATGGGCCGCGACGACGACTCGGCAGACGCGCCGCGTCGCATGCCGGGACCGTCCACTAGCGGAGGAGGAGGAGGCAACAGCAACGGCAGCCGCGCGAAGCGGACCGCTGTGCCGGCGCCTTCGCCGTCCGGTGGACTCAAGTACGATCCGACGATGGCGCCGCCGCCCTCCCATCATCTCCACCACCACCACGCGGCCCCGCGCCACGTGTACGCCACAGCAGCCGTCGATGCGCACTACGGCGCAGCGTCGGCGTACGTACCAAGCGACTACCACCACCACCCGCAGCAGCACTATCAGCACCACCAACAGCAGCAGCAACACTTGCACCCCCAGCACCACGGGATGCAGTACGCGGAAGAAGCCGTCGCGCCGCCGCCCGGCTCAGCGACCAACAAGCGCAAGCGCGTGAAGAAGGAGCGCGACGACGACTGGGCACCCGCGGCGCCGCCCCCTCCGCCGCCGCCGATGGTGCACGCGACAACGAACGACATGCCCGTGCACATGGCGATGCCCACGATCCTGCATCGCTCCAGTTCCGCCAGCACTGCAGCTGCCGCAACCATAGCGCCGCCGCCGCCCCCTCAAGTGCCGTATGAGATGGCGTACGCCGCACACTCGCAGAGCGCCCACGCTGCTCCGCAAACGATTTTCAGCGAAGCGCCTGCAGTGATCGAGAGCTTTGCCGAGACCGAGCGGAGACGCGCACACGCCGCGGCCACGAGCGGTGCGAGTATCGCCAGCGGCGGTGGTGGGGATCTGAGCCACCTTGTCCATCCAGCGCGGACCGCGTCGGCGACCTCGTCACCAAAGAGCAGTAGCAATGGCGCCGCGGCGTGGAGTAGCCGCGCGGTCTCGAGTGGGACCATGTCGGTGTACGATGTCTTCTTTCCGGCCTCCAGTCGAACGAAAGAAGTGAACTCCAGTACAAGAAACGGCGCGCGGGAATCCAAGCGACGGCGACGCAACAATGAAGATGCCACAGACCGGAGCACCACGCGTACGGCAAATCGACGCTCTGCGGTCGTGCCAGACGAAAGCCCGGAGGTGGATATGCTTCGATTCACTGTGGACTCGTTCAAGCTCATCCCGCAAGGTCTCGTCGATCGCATCGATGCACGACTGCGCCCCAGGGTCGTCACCACACTCATCGCAAGCCACGTCGAGAACTGGGTCAAGCGAGCCGGCTTTGACGACCAGAACTTTTTGCAAGAGATTACGACGCTGCTCAACGTGTACTACCCTTGCACGCACCCGATGATCTTGGACGACGTGCTTGTGGCGTTCGTCTTCAAGCGGCCTGAACTGATGGAGAGAATGGTGAAATCGATTGTCGAGCGCCTTCAGAAATCGGGCGAGTCGGCGAACCCGGCGAAGTATCCTGTCGTCGAGGCGTTTGCGAAGCGGTGTGGCGTGGCGCAGCGAGGAGGCATCCTGAAGAAGGATACGGCTCGACACGATTTGGCATGCTTGACGGTACTGCGTTTACTCCTGGAACGCAATACGGAAAAGTTTATGCTGAGTCCTTGGATTGCCTCGTGTGCTTCCTTCTGTAGCGACGAGGTGTTGGACGTGATGTGGGAAGCGTTGCTTCGACCTCTCGTGTCTAGCGGTAAGTCGGCTACTTGCGGCTGGACCGTGCGTGAACCGTTGAATCAAGTCTTCGAGCTGCTGAGAGAAGAAAAACAGTTGTCGCGGTATGCTGACGGCGATTTATGCAAGCTCTCCATGACGCTGATAAAGAAGGTTGTGCTGGACGACGTGTACGTTGACCTAAGAGGCGCTCCCGTGACGTGTGAAGCTTTCGAGGGTTTTTTCGGTCGCAACACCAACAGCGCGCCTCTCGTCGGCGCTTGGTTGGCGTCAGAAGAACATGGCAAGCTATCTCACGAAGATGCTGTGAAGAAGGTCATGCACCTGACGATCGAGAACTGTGCGCGCCTGAGCGTCAAGAAAACCAACTGGTTCATCCGGCATTTTCTCGGTTTCGTCTTGAGCCCTTCGTCATCAAAGATCTTTGAAGAACTTGTCTTGGATCACGCTGGTCTATTACTGGGTGGTGTCGACAAGATTGAGATCGATGAAATCCAAGCGTTGGGCTCGAATGGATCTGAACTCAACGGTGGCGAGAACGGGAAAGACAAGCCGAAAGTTGTCATTGTTGGCAAGGTCACGTCCAACGAGAAGAACGCGGAAGCAGGCGTGGTTGCTCAGCTCGGCTTGTTTCTTGACTCGTTGCGAGCCATTCCGTCAAAGATTGGGGAGTCGGTCGTGCAAGCATGGTCGGAGAAATGGCGCGCGCCGGAAGTACTTCTACCGTGGAGCTATGTGTGGGGTGTCGTGTCGTGCTCGATTACGGCCAGTCCGTCGAGTAGAGTCGCGGCGTGTTCAGTTGATGTCGCGTTCAATGAGCTCACCAGCGGTCTTGTGATGCATTACTTTGGTGGCTTGTTGGCCCGTGAAGATGCCACAAGGTATCTGCCGAGAATTGTTCGTGTCTTGAAGTTCACGATTCAGCATCTTCCTGGTCCCCATTCCGCCGATCTTCTCGAAAGAGTTCTAGAAGTTGTCTCGAGATTACCGAAAAGCTCTCCATTGGCAGAGAAAGCGTGCAACATCGTGGCCACGACGTTCGCGGAGCAAATTTCAACGAATGGTGCATTAAGTAGCCACGGAGTGGGGCGAGGAAAGATCGGCAAGGTCGACCGCAAGCCACAACATCGAGTCGCGCTGCTTCACGCTCTGGTTGCTATCATTTCTCGTCAAGACCCGATCGGCCGATTTGTTCGCGACCAACTTCTTCGACGCTGTCGAATGGGCAAGGTCATTCTGCAAGTGTTTCAAGACGGCGATGATGCGGAGGCAAGCGCTGCCGTGAAGATCATGAACAGTGCCGTTGCAAGTGGCGCCAAGGAGCATGTCGCAATTAGGTCCCTCGATCTATGGACGTCGTCCGCGATCGAGATGGTTGTCGCATTGGGTTATCGTGTTCGGCTACCTGCTACAAGGCGCGATGCGATCACTCTACTTCACACCATCTCCAGCTGCGACGCTTTGTGTACCAAGTCTTTGTTGTGGACCGTGTTGAAGTTATGCACCAACTATTGCTGCGGCTGCTCCGCGCAATCGCGTACTGTATCTATGGCGGACTCGAATCACCAGCTTCCCGAGGCCGCCTTGGCATTTGCTGACCTCACCAAGTTCGTGCTCAAGCGTGTCCCCCGTGACGTATTGACAGACGTTGGGGATTTCATCCACCAGCACATCAGATCGTGCGGTCCACACAAAGCGCAATGGAATCTCTTTTTGGTTCTAGTGCTGGATCGCGTCGTTCAGCTCGGGTGGAGTGTCATGGCCGCTGCACCGAAGCTCGTGCACGTTGTGTTGTCTCCATTTGATGTGGTGCATCAGTCCGGTGATTGTGAAGACCGAATCGTGCAATTGCGCGCACTCAAGTCCCTATGTGTTGTGCTTTTGACCGAGAGCACGACCCAGCGTCCTTCCAGCAACCGAGCTACTTGGCTACCAGTGGCCCGGATCCTCTCCAGCGACCAGTTGGCGTTGAAACTCAAGTCGATCGGATCCCAAAACGCCTGTTCCACCTCGATGGCGTTGTCGCAGTCTATCGCCGTACTATGCGAAGATATCAAGCAGAATATTGAAGCGAAGAAACCATCAAGCGCTATGATACAGTTGAAGCTGATGGTGTGAACACCTCTGTAGAGTGTAATAAACGAAGAGGTATCATACCGAGATGAAGAAGACCCGTTCGCCAAACTTCCGTGGTGCTGAAGTCCTCAACGCCTTTTTTCGCCTGGTCGCTACGCTTTCCACTCCACGGATACTCACCCACTGGATATTGTAGATTTTACCGACAGGTTCTCTCCGTCCGGCTCCGCGGGAAGTCTCCACACACACAATCCGGTGCGAATGTTCTGGAAGAAACGCGCTGCTGATGGGGATCGTGTGCCTGTGTCTTCCAGTTCCCTCCACTCGGCATTCGCGAGTCGGCGGATTTCCTGGGGAGCATTTACAAGAAACGATCCGAGTTTTTTAGTTGTTCCCCCCATCACACTTCCGGCACTTTCTGCTCACTCACTTGCGCTCTCCACACCGCGATGTTACTCGGACCGGCGTCGCTGTAGATGCCCTCAGGTGTGCGCTCGCGCTGCAGTCGAAGGTAGTTCTCGACGATGCGCTCATTCGCTGGATCCAGATCGATCGCCCGGCGGTACAAGAGCTCGGCTTTGTCCAGTTGTCCACAAACACATTGCAGGAAGACCGCGTAGTTGCCAAAGGCCTGACTCCGCCATGAAGAAAATCATCTGTGAGTCACCGAGGCCTCCGCAGTGAAAGACTACCGCGAGCGTGCATGGCTCACCTCGGCGTTCTTGGCATGAAGGTACATGGCCCATCGGAAGCAGTTTTGTTCCATGTCCGCGAGCGACGACGCCAACGCCAAATCGACTAGCTTGGCACGATCAAGAAGCTGGAGGCCACGGGCCCACGTGCGTTTCGCAGGATATCGACACGAGAAGATGAGCAGTACTGCAAGGCCGACAAGGGCAGGGACATGATCCGGGGCGAGCTACGACACACGGGCAAGTGAAGCGTGAGAAGCATCAGCAAGAAATCGAACGGAAAACAGCGTACTTTGAGAGCGGCCTCGTACAGACTGGACGCCGTTTTGTACTACATGTACACGCACCACGCCGGCAGGTCAGTGGACCACGCCCGCCACCAAGATAGTCGTCCATGCAGTCGTTACGTACATCGTGCTCGAGCAAGTGCCGCTGCAACGCGTAGTTCGTGATCTGATCCAGTTCAAGGCGGTCGCTCAGATTCGTAGGAGCGTGGATGTGGTGGTGGAAAAGCAGCGCCTGGGACAGGTGGCGCAAGTCCCACGCGGAGAAGCCTCGCGTCCACATGGTGCGTCGGAACCATGTCTGTAGTCTCCGCGCCGCTTGCACATCGTTCACGGGGCTGAAGACTCCTCTTCGCGGATTGAAGTAGCGTTTCGCTGGGGAGGTGGCATCATCCACGCTCAGGAGCCACTCGTCGACCGGCTCCAGGGCGTCTTTTTCTCGAAGACTTTGCGGCTTCGTTCGATACGTGAGCATGTCGTGGATGCGACGGTGCGTGTACACAAGCTGGTGGAGGTTTGGGTCGCGCGACTTCATGTACGATCGCTGCGCGAGCGACTGGACGTGACGTCTCGCCAGCAGACGGCGCGTCGCCGATTGGACCGAGATCACAAGTGCCAGTTCACGCTGTCGCTGGGCTCGCTCGGCCTGCTGCGCCCTCTCTTGTTGCTCGCGCATCCGTTGTGCAAGCGCCTCCGGCATCATGTCGCGACTCGCTGGTGTGGACCCGTGGCACACGAGGTAGCGAAGCAAGAGACGAATCGCCAACAGCTTGTCGCCGCGCACAGCGAGCGCGTCGACGACAAACGACCGTGCCAACATCGCATCGACTATGCATGCGTCGCTGTTGTCGTCGTGTCCAGTCTGGACACCACGCCAGTCGGCGACGCGGAACAGTTGATACACGAAGCTGGTCGTGAACGTATAGCGGTGCTTTGTCGACGACTCGGGCGAATACGTGACAAGTGTAAACTCGTGCGCGCGCAGGAACAAGCGCACGAATCGTCGTTTGGCCGAGGCATTCACGCCGTAGAAGTCACGCTCTTGGACGCTTCCGTGGTACATGAGCTACGGAGATGTCCACACAGAGCAATCGCATCGTCAGTGCAGCAAGAGAAGTAAAAGAGACAGCAGCAACCTTGATCGTACTCGACCCAGCGACGTCTCCATCGGGTCGCGGTAGATTTGAAGCAACGATTCGCTCCAGTGGGGTGGTAACGCGCTTGTCTCGAGTCGTCTTGGGGGTCGACGCGGCACCGAAATGCCCTCGCACCGTTTCTTTACATGGAGCCGCTGCAAGAGTACCAAGAGCTTCCAGCGGTTCCGCTGACAGGCGTGCGCTGGTGTCGCCACGTCCAACACGGTCTGTGCGTCATGCTCCAGCACCTCAAGCGTGGCGTAGGCCACACGGATCGACCGAAACCAGCCTGTCGACGGCTCGAGCAGCTCCAGCTCGAACTCCCTGTCTTCGATTTGTGAACCATCCGTCGTATCCCCAGAAGGCGCACGCAACGGCGGCGGCGGTAGTATGATCCGATACAGGCTTGCACGATACAGTTGCGACTCGATCTGATACGCACCGGCACACACGAGCCGGCTTCGTTTCTCCAGAATGCGCGCTTTCCGCGCGAGCCACGCGGCGTTGATCCCCTTCCAGCACCGGAGTACTCGCAGCCGCTGGCGCATCCACTTTTGGAGGCGCACGCGCATCTTGTCCACGAGCTGGGCTCTCTCGACACGCAACTGTCGGAGCTGTCGCCGTGCGCGCACAGCGCGTTGCGTCTGGACGACACAGACTCTGAGCTGCCCAAAGGACGCGCGCACCTTGCGCATCTTGTACAGGCTCTGCAGCTTCGTGGCCGCGCGGCGCTCGTTCTTGAGTCGCGTGAGCGTCGTGATCAACACGCGCTGCACGACGAGCCGTTTCCAGTGGGCGCGGATCCGCGTCGCCGCGCAGTACTCGATCGCGGCTTTTTCCATGTACTGCCGTTTCTCGACGATGCGCCATTGGTCCACCACGCGCCGCCAGATCGCGGCCGTACTCGGTGCGCGAATGAGCCACTCCAGACAGAACGCACGCAGCAGCAGCGTCTCGTCTCGCTCCGTTTGCTGTGTCAGTGGCAATACGCGGTGGGCGATCCACTTGATCGCGTCGACAAACCCGTCGTAGATCATCTCGTAGTGGGACCCGGGGGCGCGGTGCGTCGTGAAGAGAAACGCGGCGTCGCCCACGGTCAGGAACTGCGGCTGCAAGCCGCATTCGCGCAGCAACTTGCTGAACTTGACGCTGTCGAGGGCAAACGCTGATGGGTACGCGAGACACAGCGCCTCGTATTTCGGTCGCAGCAGCTCGCTTTCGATGTCGCACGTTTGGAAGTGCGGTGTCCAGTCGATGCCTCGGCTCCACAGTGTCGCTTCGACGAGTTGCTCGATCCGGCAGAACGGCACATCCACGTGGAAGAATCGGCTCGGGAAGGATGCCCACGCCGAGGCGGAAGCAACAGCCGCTCTGTGAGGGTGCCGTTGGAAATCCCACGTTGGATGGGACACGAAGCGGAACACGTCGCGCAGCCAACGTGGTGGTTTCGTGGGGTCTGGAAGGATCCCATCGGCGATCGGCTCGTCGGCTCGACTGCGCTTGGGCAGTTTGTGGATACACCACACGAACGCGTCGCGCATGGTCGCGAGCATTTCCAGCGGACAGGAGAGATCGCGCGCGAACCGCACAATGAGACAGTCGGCACGTTTGTCGTTCCGGGTGACACGGACCACATGCAGGACGCACTCGGCATTCTCGACGGTGATCCGGAGGGGACTGGCCTCGCTGACCGCCGCGAGTACGGTGATCGCCTCCGACAGATACGGAGAGCGAAGGTACGCTTTTCGACGCGAGCGGAAAGTGAAGGTCGCATACAGAGGCCGCAGGTACTCTTTCTCGGCACAAAACGGCGCATGGGGCAGCGACAGCAGCTCCTGATCGGCGGCAGTTGGCTCTGGACGCAGCGTGTTTGCAGCTGAAACCGAAACTGCATCGGTCTCGGTGGAGGCGGCTTGGAGTGTCTGCTTGAGCTTGTCAGGGGATCCATACTCGTACAAGATTACAGAGGTGTCCTGTAGCTGCTGGAATTGGACGAACGCACTCCAGTTGATGAACAAAGCAAGTAACGTGTCGATGGTGGACGAGACGGATAGCACAGCGGGAGGGGGTGACGGAGATGGAGACGACGACGGTAAAGACGCAACCGATTGCTCGACGCCATACAGAGAAACAGCGACATGCGAGGCCGACACGCCCACGACGGGAGGATCTGCCTCGTGCGTCCCCGGCGTGAGCTGTTTGGATAGAATGGAGCCCAACGCTCGACGAATCGTCGAGAGCGTCGGTGACCATGCACGCCAGTGCTTGGAACTTGCCTTGCTGCGTCGACGCGGAAGAAGAGCCGTCTTATCCAAGCACACGACGGCAATCGGTAGCAACTCAATCGCATGGTGCCATGACTCGTCCTCCATTGACACAATCGCCCCGTGCAGAAAGAAGTGGAACGACGACGACGCCATTTGCTGATGGCAACAATGCGTATGTGCGCCACAGGACGCCACCAGTTGCCGGCGTAGGTCGCACAGTGTTGACTCGGTGCCGTGGATGTGGATTTCACCAATCGCGACCAGCTTGAGCGCCTTGGCCAACGTGATCGCGTCGAGCTCGGTGGCCACGACGATGATGTGCATCGAGATGCGAAGCTCCTCGTGGGGCCCCAGGACTGTCGAAGGAGTGGGGAGAAGAAGTCGTGTGAGCGGAGCATGAGGAGGCACGAACAGCTCCGCCACGACCGCTGTTTGGAGAAGCAAGCTCAGTGTGGTCGTGTGGTCGAGAGCGAGTGCTTTGCGACGGTAGTCTGCGATCCAATGCGCGACAGCGGCCGGCACGTGCGTGTGTTTCAGCCACGAGCGAGCGTACACGCTGTGTGGCGGATCTCGTCTTCGTCTATCGCTGGGGGAACTGGGTCCTTTAGCGGATGAAGTGACGGCCTGTGCCCACCGGAACGCATCGTGACGACAGTCGATGGCAAAACCCGAAAGCAGACTACCTGGACTACCTGATGGATCCGCGGAGGGTCCATCATCACCGTCGTCGTCGAGCAACGCGGCGCGAAAGAGGAAGAAGCGCCCGCGGTATTTGGTGCCGCAACGCCACGAACGGTGGTGTGGCTTGGCGGTCGTGGCCCCCCGCGGATCCCGTGCACTTGTCCTTGGTAGCGGCTCCACGCACAGCGGGCGCTTGGGTGGGGATCGCGCCGAAGGAAGAAGACAAGAAGCCAGCCGCCACTGCTTGACAGGCGAAGAGCTCTTGCTGGTTTGCGGGGGCACCAGAGAGTAATGGGCACTCAGCAGTACATACGCGGCGATCGACTCGGCGATCGCGCTCACGCGACCGATGGCGACGAGCACTTCTTGGCACGTCTCGATCTCGGAAAGTAGCGGCGCCGTGAGCACGTGCTCGAGCACGAACCGCACTTGGGCGTTCGCCAGCGGCTTGCGACGCGGATCGTGGCTTGGCAGCCGCAGCCTCGCGAGCCGCTTCCACATTTTGCGCCAGATCAGCTCGGTATTTGCGAGCACGTCGAGCCGCAGCAGCGGCCACGGCGCCATACGTAGCGCGCTGGTCGTCTGGTGGAGCAGCGACAGCGAGAGCAAAACGGTCTGCAGCACGGCGAGCACATGGTGGACGAGCGGGTGCGGCGGCGACGCGAACCGCGCGAGCGTCCCAAGGTCGCTCTGCTGGAGACGCTGCGCGACGCGTTCAACGTGGTCGCACGGCATCCGGCGAAGACGTTCCAGTAGATCGCACTTGTCCATCGTGGGGGATCGAGTCTCGTGAGCACCTCGTAGATCGTACCCGTGAATTTTGCTTGTCCAGCCATGTTATGAGGAAATCAACGGACACTCGGGGGCGCTGAGTTGTGTTCTCTCGATCGAGAGCACGGGTATTTTTACTCCGACATGGTAGAATAACTGGACTACAGACTGAATAAACTAAGGCGTAGCGGCTACCAAGGAGCCATTGTGCGAGGATCCGAGAAGCGCTCGGCCAAGGTCGGAGGGCCGTGCGAAGCATTCCCACGGAGACGTCATTCAGTACCCTTCGACAAGTATTGCTAGCTGATTGGGATACTGAGCCTACCCAGTCAAGTCCGGCTCAAGGCCACTTTGTAACGAGTAGCCAACTGACCGGGTGCGATACTGTAGCTGCTCTCAGGGACAAATAGTGCACGTGCTGGTCCGATTGAAGCCCACCCACGGCATCTGGAAAGCTCCTCATCAACAAGGCAAGCGGCCCAGCACTGCATGAAGTCTAGTCAATGGCCGAGTCGCGCTCTGGCCCATCCGTCCACGAAGCTGACACAGACAACGTCACCTGTTTCCTTCGAAGTGCACACTCGCTTATTAGGACTGTGTGAGCCGAATGCCCTCCCGCCAGGCGGAAGAACTGCAGCGAAACGCGCTGGCAGCCCCTGCGACAGGCCGGAGCCAGTCAGTCAATTCGCCTCGTCACCGCTGTTTGGCCAACATGGCTACATTTTTTCACCCCACAACAATCGCTTCGCGCAACTGTCGTGTTACCTTCGATCTATTTCGCGCAACGTTCACGCAACATATGTGTTTGCGTCGCCTCCACGGGCTGCTTCAAGCCGCCATCGGCTGTCTGTGTCTTTTGTCGGTCTTTCGATCTCTGCCGCCGCGTCCCGACCGGATCCGCTGTGGCGACTGGCGGACCCTCCTCTCCTCTCCTCCTCCTCCTCCTCCTTCGGCCTCTGTTCCGCCTCCTCTCCGCTCCGCTCGACGCTCCGCATTTTCGCTTCGTCCTCCTCCCCTCCCCCTCCACGATCTTCACCATGGTCGTCCAGCAGCGCCGCCCCACGGAGCTCACGGCCGAAGTGCCCGCGTCCGTCTACGCGCTCGACCTCGCGCGGCTCAGCGAGCTGCTCCACATCAACCAGGACGAGCTTGTCTCGGGCTTCCAGGCGCACCCGACGCTCTCCGAGATGCACGGCGTGATCGTCGACGCCGGCGAGACTGTGCCCTTCGAGGCCGTCGGCCACCAGCCTCACACCTCGGAAGACGCTCCGCCCGACCGCCGCCGCGCGTCGTTTGTGGCTGCCTCGGCCGCCGCCGCCGCCGTATCCCCGGCGTCCGCGGCACGGGCCTCCCGCGCGCTGTGTCGCCAAGTCCTGCTCACGGCCGCGGCGCGGCCGTCGAGCCTCGACTCGGACGAACTCCCGAAATGCCTCATCCCGCTCGGCTCGCAGCCCATTATCGCCCATATCCTCACGCAGCTCTACGCCGCTGGCATCGAGCGCGTCGTGATCTCGGTCGCCTCTGGCGGCGCCAAGATCGTCCAGGCCGTCAAGAAGACGCCGTTTTACCACAAGATGCAGATCGAGTTTCTCGATCTAGGCGAGGACAACATCGAGGGCCACGCGCGGTCGATCCTCGCGGCGCGCGGGTTTTTCCCGAAAGGTCCGTTTCTGATCCACACGGCCGACCACATTTTCGACAAGTCGATCATTGCGCGTTTCATGAACTATGAGCTCCAGGAAAATGTCGCGTGTGTGCTGGTCGAGACCGATATTATGGGGCTCGTCGGGCTGCCGGAGACGACTGTGAAGGTCCAGCTGGGCAAGGAAAAGATCACGCGCATTGGCCGTGAGCTCACCAAGTACGACGCCATTGACGCCGGGCTTTTCGTGAGCTCGGTCGCGATCTTTGATGCGCTCGACGAGCTCGCGACCAAGAAGAGCTACTTCTCGCTGGCTGACGCGCTGAGCTTCTTCACCAAGTACAACAAACTGGCGTACGCGCCGACGCAAGGCGAGACGTGGTTTAGCATCGAGACCGAGGAGCAGCTCGCATATACGCAAGACAGCGACGGCGTGGCCGTGCTCTCGCCCTGGACCGTGTTCCTCGCGACCACGCCCCCCGAAGTGTTCACCGAAGACCCAACGCTCAAGAAGAACGTCGTGATCGGCATCTCGTCCGTGGACCAGGACACGTCGCTCCGTGTCGCCGGGTCGACCGACCCGCGCAAAGTCTTTGACGGCTTCATCGTGGGCGTCGCGAACGCCGACTACCGCGACGACCACGAGAATGACGGGAGTACGCTGGACGTGCGCATCGACAATATCGAGAGCTCGACGCCGCTCTTGCTGTCGCGCCGCTCGACGTTTCTTGGGTCCACGCGGTCCGGGCTTTCGCGCGGGCTGTCGTTCATGGAAGGCGGCGTCGAGGACTCGTTCGTGATCTCGTTCCCCATGGACGACGAGGCCTCGCGCACGATGGACCAGCTCGTCATGACGCCGAGCTCGCACCACGCGTACCTGATTGAGATGAGCAGCGCCGCCGACCCGACGACACCCGCCACGGGCGGAAGCGGTTCCCAGTTTATGCTTGCGGTGCCCGGCAAGGAGATTTCGACGCCGCGGGTCGCCAACACGCCCTTGAGCACGCGACGCGCGATGCTGCCGCCGTTGCCCAGCGACATCCAGCAAATCTCGCTCGAGACGCGCGGCTACGACGAGAGCCTCGAAGTCACGGTCGTGATCAAGCGTCGCGCGCCATTGATCGGCTACTTGCTGCTACTCTCGAGTCTGCTGACCGTGTCGTCCGTCGGCGTCGCGCTCGACATTGAAGAAGGCGTCTCGCCGCTGCTCAAGCTCGTGTGGCGCCAAAGCGGCACGTGCATCGTGTCGATGCTGCTCGCGTGGCTCTCGATGCGGCGCGGCAACGCGCTGCCCAAAGTCACACGCGAGCTCGTGCTCACGATGCTCGCGACCGGGCTGTCGTATTCGTTCTACCTCGCGTCGTACGCGATCTCGCTGGAATATACGTCCGTGGGCCACGCGACGCTGTTCAATAATGCCCACTCGCTGCTGATCGTCGGTGTGAAGCTGCTCATGGGTCAGCCGGTCGCGGCATTGGAAGGCGCTGGCGCCGCGATCGGTGTCATCGGCGGCGCAATCACCGCGATGGATGCGACTAACACGGGCGACGAGAACATCACGCCGCCGTCCGCGTACGGCGACATCATCGCGCTCGTGGGGGCGCTCGGTGGCGCCGCGTACTTTATGCTGGCCAAGAAGCTGCGCGCCAAGATGGACTTGGTGCTGTTTATCAGCTGCCTCACGGGCATCTCCGCAGTCAGCCTGCTCACGACGTTGTTGCTCTCGGGAGGTCACGTGAGCTTCTCGGCCGACGCGATCCACGGCGTGTTTGGATGGATCAACTTGCGGCCCGATCGCCTGCTCATCGCGGTCTACTTGGTGTTCGTCGTGGACCTCGTGGGCACCATGGGGTACATCAGTGTCATGAAGTACTTTGATCCGATCGTGATCTCGGTCGTGTGTCTGCTCGAGCCAATCGTCGCCAACGTCATGGGCATCATTGTCGGCGTTGACGCCGTGCCAGGCTTCGTAACGCTCGTGGGCGCGACGCTAGTGATGGGCGGCACGGCGCTTGTGATCACGACACAGAGCTCCAAGACCGAGCAAATGGACGCCACGGAGGCCATCAAGAGTGCGATCAACGCGACGCCCAAGCCGCTCTACAGCTCCCGCGTCAAGCGCCGCACGTTCAACTATGGCTCAGTGAATTGACAGCGCATCGAGACAGTTACTACCGCACCATAACACGCATTTCTCTCTTGGTTATTCCGCACTCATATCCTAAAGGGCTGGCTGTGTTGACGAGAGAGTGCCAGCTTTGTGGCGTCGCTGGCCAGATCGATAGATGCAGTACCGATGTGTCGTGCTGTGCTGCACCGAAAAAATTCGTAGCGGCCATTATGCTCCTCACCTCGTTCACCAATTGAGTTCTTGAGGGGTAGACAATGGTGGCCTCAGACATGGCACAGCACCACGACGCCCCACGGAGAACGAGATGCAAAAAAGGATTACATAGATGCGCCTTCCGTAAGCTTTGGGGCGTAGGACTGCATGATTCAAGTGGAGAACTACATAGTAGTTGTGCTGGCCATGTCGAAACGGTGGCGCCTCTCACTCAGCGAAATCCACGACGATTTTGCCGAACGCGTGGCCGGCCTCGAGGTACTCCATCGCGGCGTCGGCCTTCTCGAACGCGAACACGCGGTCCACGAGCGGCGTAATGGTCTCGGCCTCGCACAGCGCGCGGATCTCGTCGAGCGCAGCGCCGTCGCCCACAGCGAAAAACACCTCGTACTCGATCTGCGCGCGCCGCGCGGCCTTAGCAACCGAGCTGCTGAGGCAGCTGAGAATGAAACCCACAAAGCCCGAGAACTGCACGCCCGCGGCCTCTTTGCCCTGCAAATCGCGGGCGCCCGGCGTCTCGGCGATGGAAATGACCGAGCCGCCGCGCGTGATGCACTCGAAGCACTTCTTGGCCTGCAGGTATAGAGAATGTGTAAGGACTCAGTGTTGTTAGCGACCTTCCGAGGCACTCTGAGGCGTAGCCTACCTCGGCCGTGCAGTCGAGCGCAAAGTCGTACTCGGCAAGCTCGCGCTCAAAGCTTTCGCGGTTGTAGTCCACGACCTCGTCGGCGCCGAGTTGCTTGAGCTTCTCGATCTTCTTGGCGCTCGCGGTCGTCGCGACCTTGGACGCCTTGAACACGTGCTTGGCGATCTGGATCGCGATCGAGCCCACGCCGCCGGCGCTAAAGAGAAGGGAGACATCAGTCTGTAATGGTCATATCAAATGGAGACCCCGATGACATTATAACCGTACCCGCCTGTGATCAACACTTTCTTGCCTTCGGCCAGCTTGCTCTGGCGGAACGCGTTGAGTGCCGTGATGGCCGTGAGCGGCAGCGCCGCGGCCTGCGTGTGCGAGAGGTTCGAGGGCTTCTTGGCAAAGTAGTTTTCGTGGGCCACCGCGAGTCTATTCGACACATCATTTATCACCAGTTAGACCAAGCGTTCATGGACGGATCGACCGATGATGACTTGCTCGGCCAGCGCGCCCATGCGGTCGTGCGGCAGCATGCCGTAGACCTCGTCGCCGGCGCGGAACTTGGTTACGCTCGCGCCGCACGACACGACAACACCCGAGACGTCGTAACCCACGATCTCTGGCCTGTAATGCATGCCAATGCATGACGAATTGGAAGTCCATGTGCACAACAGGAAGATCCATACCATCGGCCTTTGAGGATGAGCTTGAGCGCGCCCTGGCGGCGCTTGTAGTCGATCTACAGTCCAGTTTACCGGCATCAGCCCCCACCCGCTTCACCCTCACTCACCATCAAGAGGCTTATACGCACGGGGTTGAGTCCAGCGGCACGCACTTGCACGACAACGTCGTGGGAGTCCAGTAACTCTGGATCCGGCAGTTCGCCGAACTGGACGACCGCCGGGCCGCCGAATCTGGACAGACCACACACACGCATAGGATTAGACACCGTCGAGCGGTGGTTTAGACATGGGTCTACCAACACAGCGTACTTGGTGTAATACCACGCACGCATGGCGGAAGCGCGTTGAGGTAGGGGAGCTGGTTGTTTGGTGTTGGCGTCTCCGTCGTCTGGAGAAAATGGGCGAGTGTACCCGAAAGTTGGAATCGAAAAAAAAGTGATCCGACGCAAAGAGGTTGAGCGCATACACTCTGCAATTCGAAGTTGGCATGAGCCAATCCGAGTAGGGTATTAGACACGCAACCGTTTGGATTGGCTATTAATAAGGTAAATGGTGGATGATGGCTGGTGTCTTTTGCCGTGTGCATGTTCATGGTGCAAGTCACCTGGCACGATGATTATGACCGATTATGATAACCTGCAGCCCCAAATTTCGAGGTGACTCAAGCAACCCACTTGCACTCAGAGCGGAAGTGGTCAGTGGCCACTGACCACCATGATGGACGTGGATGAAAGCGCCCGTGATGGGGAGATATACGCTGCCGGCTCGTGCACCCACAAAACTAATTGGCTCACGTGGTCCACTCTTCGTCAACGAAGAAAACGCTTCATCCGAGTGACTTGGGTAGTGACGGTGGTTGAAGCGGCTCGGTTAGCTAACCGGATCGCGGTAATTTTTTTGGCTCCTGCTAAAACCGAGTTCATTTTTGCGAGGGCGAGCTTTTTTGTTCGAGAGAGCAGGTGAGGGAGTTGAGTTCAACGGCATCGCTGCTCAAGTCGACGAGCGGAAAAACCGCGACCCTCGCAAGTTGACCGCGCAGGAAAAAGCGCTAGCGACCAGAGTACGCACTGCGTGCAGGCGTCAACTACACAGGTGAGTTCAGTGGATCCTCTGCTATCGAACGAGCCAGTAGTGAGCGTCAACGGAGCCATATTGACGCAGAAATCGCAGGTGCCCGTGAAGACCTTTTGGCGCAAAGAGAGTGACCGCGGGGCGATCTCACTCGCTTTCCCAGCGCTAACTAGACTCGCGCAGCGTTGTGGATCGCCTGGTACGTTGTCTGCGTCTCACGTGGTGTCAATCGTATTGGATTGGAACCCCCTGTAACGTTCCTAGTGTTGCTTTCCCGGCAGTTCGTTCTCCACTTGCTACATCCGCTGGTCGACCCGACGCATGCAAGCGCACACACCCTCAGTACGACACACTGACCACTTCATACTACCTTACAAGAACAACAACCAGCAGCACTAGGCGATAGTGGCACGGGATTCTCTACGCGGTTACGGTGCGCCGGCTCTTTGACATTGCTGGCACTGGGTCTCAATTATGATTGACGTGCTGGATTTTGCGGTAGATTCCTCCGGCCTCGATGTCGCGCACGAATCCGCCTTTTCATTCGCCGTCGTCGCGCAGTCGCCGCCACGCGACATCCGTGTCGCCGCCCAAGGGCTCCCCCGTCCACGGCGAAGGCAAGATCTCGCTGCGCGTCGACCAGCCCGTGGAGGGATGCCAGATGATGACCCACGCGTTCTTTCGGTCTGTGGAAGGCGACATTGATGACCAGGTCGTGGACATGGAGTTTCGATGGTACCGCTCGACGCTGCGTCGCTCGTGCTCCAACAGCGAGTGCCCGCGCCACGGTGACGGTAACGTGTTGCTGCTCGTCGCGAAGCTCGAGTGCGTGCTATGCTGCCGACTGGGCATCACGCGGGACCACTCGTGCTTTTGCAGCCCCGAGTGTTTCCGGCTCGCGTGGCACAAGCACAAGCAGCTCCACGACAACTTGGCGATGCTCGACTCGTCCACCGACAAGATGCCTTGGAAGTCGCAGCTGTACAACATCGAGTCGCTCTGCCCGACGCAAGAAGACTCGTGGATAGAGATCCCCAACGACCAGTATGAGAGCACTATCGTCGTGCTATAACCGGAATCACGTGAGCTCACGATCTATTCTGTTTATCAAATAGGGCTCGCGGGTACACGCCTACGTCTGACGATGTCGGCCACGTCATTCGTGTTGCTTGCAAAGCTATCAAGCGAGACGGTCTGGCCGAGCTGACCAAGCTGGTCGACACGGGCATTGTGTTGCCGTGTAGGTAGTGGCCAGTTGCTGTGCTAAATGCCGTGAGGACTAACGTATTTGCCACCTGTATTCAACTTAGTCCCGCCGATGCCACCCAAGCGCCAGATGCTCGCCAATGTCCACGAAGAAAGACCGACGCCGCGATTGCGCCAAATCGGTGTGTTTCGTGTGCTGACGTTCAACATCCTGGCCGAAATTTACGCCACCAGACAGATGTACCCGTACTGTCCCGTGTGGGCTCTGAATTGGTCCTTCCGCCGTGAAATTCTGAAGCGTGAGCTCCAGTCGTACAATGCCGACATCATTTGTCTTCAGGTTCGTGCATTCGTTGGACTGCTATGATGCATACGTCTGAGCTGAGAACGGTCGCACCTCGTGTCAACGATGGCAGGAAGTACAAGGCGACCACTACAAGAAATTCTTCTATCCTATGATGTCTGAATGGGGCTACGAAGGTTGGTACCTGAAGAAAACGCGCGAGTCGATGGGTCTGGAGGGGAAAGTCGACGGGTGTGCGTTGTTCTACAAGCGAAACCGATTTATCATGAAGGAGCAGTACCCACTCGAGTTCAACGAGATTGCGAATGATTACCTCGCATCGGCAATGAATGAGTTCGACATGTCGTATCCGTCTGCGTCGATGGGCGAACGAGATGTACGCTTTCTGACTAGTATTCTGGATCGTCAGCGCGATCGCAACACTAACACACTTCATGGTGCTCCTAGTCGTTTCAAGCAAGTATCAATCGCATGCGCGTTCGTTTGACGCGAGACAACGTCGCCCAAATCGTCGTGCTTGAGGTGATTCCTTCGAATATTGAAGTTTGTACGTACTGCCTGACGAAGATCTCTTTGGCTCTCCCTGAGATTCTTTTCACATGTCTCACCCTCACTGAGCAGCTCGAAAGCAGACTGGGCCGTTGCTGTGTATTACCAATGTGCACGTCTTCTCGAATCCCAAGTTCCCGGATGTGAAACTCTGGCAAACTGCCGCACTCGTGAAGCAGGTACGACACACTCGCACGCCACATGAGTGTACACAATTGCATGCTCACTGACGCTTCACGAACCTTTTTTGCAGATTGAGCGCGTTGCGTTGTCTCGCCACCTGCCAATCATTCTCTGCGGTGATTTCAACAGCGAGCCGATCAGTGCCGTGTACGAGTTCATGGTGCGGAACCACGTGTCGCTCGATCACCCCGAAATCCAGCAGGTCGCGGACCTTTTCAACAACATGGACCTCGACCACCACATTGGATTTGGCAGCGCGTACGGCTCAGTGTTTGGGTCCGAGCCGGAGTACACCAACTACACAGGTATACAAAGCACTCGTGCATATTCTTGGGTCATTGCGAGGGCTATCGAGATCTGACAGACGCTTACACGCAACAACAGGCCACTGGACAGGTATTTGTGACTATATGTGGTACACACCAGAGCTGCTCACGCCCTTTGCTGGCCTCAAAGTGCACCCTCCGGAGGTGCTCGAGGCGTATTCGAAGACGGCGCTGCCCAACTGCCAGTACATGTCGGACCACGTACCGCTTTGCATGGACTTTTGCTTCAAGGCCGCTGCGATGATGAACAACGGACGGTACTAATGGGCCACCCCACGCATAGCAGCATGGACAAACACCAAGAAGAAGAAGAAGAAGACGACAACGACGAAGAACAACAAGACGAAGACGCGTGAGGCGCTGTGACAGATAGAGGAGACCGTCGCCGCTCCAAGTTGAAGTCGAGTGACGGTCTCCTGTTAGGAAAACCTGTAACATGATATAACACATCCTGTTCGAAATCCATTCCTGTTAGAACCACTTTGAAGTCACTCTTGCGAGGGAAGCGTAGCTCCTCGTTCATCTCATCGTGGTCTTGTTGTTCTTCTGTGCTTCTCGCTCGATCTCCAGTGTCACACGCAAGGAGAGAGCAAGGGGAGGACTGCGACCGCGCACGATGCAGACCACGCAGGTGTACGCCGTGGAGCGCGTCTACGACGACCTGCGGCCGGCCTTCGTGGTCAAAGACGTCATCAAACAGCTCTCGCAGCTGGACATCGTCGTCGGCGACATCTTCAACCGGCTCGCGCATAAAGTGGGCCAGGAGAAAGAGCGCGTCGCGCAGGTCGACCGTCGCATCCGTGTCTGCCAGGCCAAGGTCAACGGCATCACGGCGCGCCGCACTAGCAACAAGCCCACGACCGTGTTCTCCACGTCCAAGTACCCGGCGCCCAAGGTGCTGCCGCCCACCAAGACGCTCTTCCACGACAAACCGTACGCCGATGCGCCCGTGATCGTCGCCAATATTGATGACGACACACACTTTTTGCCGGCGGTGCGTTCACGTGGAGTTGCTCTTTAGTGAACTGGTGATGGTCGTGATACTAACATTATGTGGATCGGCAGGAGCCCATGGCGCCGGCGCAGCGCACGCAGGTGATGGCCGAAGTGCTTGAGCTCTTCGATACTGTGAATCCGTACCGCGAAACCGTGCGCGGCGAAGTGGACATGTCCAAGGTACGTTGTTTTTGCCGCCAAGCGGATAGATGGACACTATCGATTGTGCTGCTAACGCGGCGAGTGCATATCTTCAGGAGGGTCTTGGTCGCCTACCGGAAAATATCCCCTCCATCGGCAGCGTGCTGCTCTTCAACTCGGGCGAGAACCCGTACCAAAAGGTATGCGGGGTTTCCCCTACGTACCTACGTATCGTGACCTATTGTGTACTGACTTGTATGTGGTCCATCTGTCTCTCTGCAGTACACGTCGTGGGACAACTTGCTGGGCACCGACTACGAAGAAGAAGACGAAGAGCGCAAGAAGCTGGCGCAGGCGCCCAAGACGCTCGTCGAGGGCGACGAGCTGCCGTCGGTTGCCGGTCTCCAGTGGGACTTTCAGCCGCAGATGGGCACGCTCGAGCAACCTTCGAGCAAGCTGCCGACGAACCTGCCGCTCGAGAACATTGCCGAGTACCAGTACGCGGCTGAGTCGACGTCGATCGCGCCGTCGATGTTCCAGAACAAGGCGCTGCCAGACCTGCCACCGGTAGGGTCCTTTGCCGACGCGCCGTCGGCGCTCGAGCCGGCCCACGACAATGCTGGCACGATTGGACCGATCGATGGCGCGCCGCCGCCGCCGCCACCACCGCCGCCGGTGGACTTTTCTGGACCACTGGGCGATGACGTGCCGCCACCTCCTCCACCGCCCATGGACGGCGACGACGACTCGGTGCCTCCACCGCCACCGCCCCCACCGGGAGTGGACGAGGATGCCCCACCGCCACCACCATCTCCGGCTCGTGACGATGGCGACGGCGCCGAAGCGGACGCCGAAGAGGCCGAGCCGGCCGCACCAGCGAATCCGATGGCGAGCTTGCTGGAACAGATCCGTAATCCAGGCAAACGGCTGCGGCAAGTGGATCCGAACGAAAAGAAGGCGGACTCGGCTGACAAGCCGGTAAGTGTAGCACGACTCGTTTTCTGTGGCGAGGGAACTTTCCTGACGTTTTGTGGTGACCATAGCAAACGTCCTCTCAGCCGTTGTCAATTGCGGACCAGCTCAAGGAACGCATGCAGCGCCGCCAAGCCGCGCTCAGTGGAAAGCAGGATCGACTCGACCAAGAGCGCGCCCGCGCGCAGTTCCAAAAGCCCGTCGAGGTCATGAAAGCGAAAGAGGTCAACGCGCCCAACGCGTCCCAGTCGCAACCAGCGCCGCCGCCGCCTCCCCCGCCACCGCCGGTGGAGACCCTGAATGACGACAAGCGGCGAAACCAGTTGCCCACGGTCGAGTTGTCCGACGATGAAGACGATGACTTCCGCCGTGACAAAGACTCGGACCATGGCTCGAACGAAGAAGAGGTGTGTCCAGTGTGGAAACTGGCTGGAGGCTGTTGTGTTCGCTAACGAATGAACTCTTTTTTGTTGTGAAGAACGACATGCTCGCGCAAATCCGCAACATCAAGAAGAAGCAGGATGAAGACGGAGGTGCCAAGAAACCGGTTGCACCGCCGCCTCGTCCGCCTCCGAAGGTCGAAGAGTCCCAGGCGTCGAAGCTGGACTTCTCGGTACGTGGGTTGCTACCTCTATCACTCCTGACGGGATTGGATTGGCTGACACCTCCTTCTATTGCGATACACCAGCAAATTCGTGGCCTGCGGAACCGACAAGAGTCGATGAGCATGTCCGAAGCCTCGGACTGGTCTGATGACTAGGCCATTTGCCGTGCAAACACCAAACGAAGCGCGTGTTATTGCTGCTCGTAATTTCGCTTGCGCCGCAAAGGGTACCCGTAATTTGTTCCAAACGCTCTGGAGGATTTCTTGGTTGGCGAGAGCGGAATGTCGTTCCGCACGTTCAGATCAAGAGCCCGGGCTTCCCGCTGTGCTTCCCGCTCATCGCAGTCGCAGGAGATGCGTCCACATCCCTCGCACATCGGTGAGTCCGTAAGCTCGCGCAAGTCCTGCTTGGGCATTCGGTATTCGAATGAATACTCGTTCGTTATCTTGCTCATACGTTGGATGGCTTTGTCAAAGCCTGCGACCACCTTGGCGTCGCGCTTCATCTCCATCATCACTTCGCTCTGCTTTGCGCGGTCCTGCACGACCCGTTCGATCGCGCTCTCAATCTTCTCCTTTAGCAGCTGCTTTCTGTCGAATCCAAGTACACCGAGCTCTTGCACTTGCCGCTGAGCAAGCAGTTCTCGTTCGGCGGCCTTTAGGTCGTCTCGGGCTCTGTGAATCACATTCTTGCGGTCGTTCCGCACCCCCCAGCGCACTCGTTGCAGTCGGATCTTGCGCTCCCGCTCCGCAGCAAACATTCGGTGGGCCTGCTGGAATTCCATGTCCCGATAGTCCTCAAGCTCCATGGTCTCGTCCAGGATACAGTCCTCCAGATCGCGCTCCAGGTCCTCGAGCTCCAGGCGGAGGTCTTCTACCTCGGCTTCGTACTCTCGAATCTGCGCTCGCCGACCGAGGATATCCTCGACACTGAGTTCGAGCTGGAAGCGCAGGATGTGCTTTTCTGTCTCGAAGGCCTCGCCCCAGCCGCGATCGATATCTTCTTGTGTGAGCTCGCTAAGCTCTTGTTCAACGACGGGCTGACGGCGCTCCCACTCGAGGCGTATCTCTTTGAGCTCCTTGATGCGGCGCAGCGACTTGGCCTTGTACTTGATCGTTCTCTTGAGGTCCGCACGCGCGTCACAAATGTCAAACTCAATATCCTCGCGCTCGTCCTTCCACTTTGTCAGGGCCTGCGCTTTGCGTTCGATGCGAGAGCAGATTCGGAATTCCTTGAGCTGCTTGCGACTGCAGAAGGAACGCCACGCGCACTGGATCACCAGCGTCGCCTTGCCGTGCTTGGCTCGCTGCCTGGCCTTGCGGTACGCAAACAGTTCCCTCGCCTTCCAATACTTGTACCAATACTGGATGCGGGTAGCGTTGGCGTCGCGAATAGCCGATCGGAAGGTTCGCAGCTTGTCCTGAATGGTCTTGATGCGCCTTCGCTTGCGCCACATCTGCTGCAGCGTGACCGCCGCCTCCACGCGATCGCGAATGTCCTCGTGGAACTTGCGCACTATGTAGCCACGGAACACTCGCTGGATGCGAATGACCGCGGGCTGCACGACGCACTGCATGGAGATGCGACGCTTCTCGCGCTTGTAGAATTGACGCGCCACGTAGCCTCTGCCAAGCGCGCCAATCTTGGATGCCATCTTGTCGCGCCGGCGATGCTCCATGAGCGCTATCCACTTGCCGTAGTACCGATGCGAACGCCAGTGCTTCTGAATCACGGTGGCACTCCTCCACATGAGGCGGAAGCGCTTGGCCGTTCGTCTCGCCAGAAAGCCGCGCAGAATGCGGCCGATCCGCAGCGCCGACGGGTTCAACACACTCAGGCGATGGCGAATGTCGCGCTTTTCGTGACCAACGCGCCTCCCGAGACATCCGCGCCACACGCGTTGGATCGTCGCGGCCGCTGGGATCAGCACGTTTCGCTTGTACTTTGCCAGTCGTAGTCGTGCTGCTCGTCGTCGCGCCATGAACCCTCGCACGACGCGCTCCATCTCAATGGCGCTTTGGGCCACTTGCCGCACCCAGCGAGCGAACTGACGACCCACGTGGCCGCGGTACACTCGTTGGATATCCAACGCAGCCTTGTGCATGGCCTTGCGGAGCTGCTTCGTGCGCTCCCTCGATACGTGCGAGCGGTACACGGCCTGCACGATCGTGCTGGCACAATGCATGACCGTGCGGAATGCCTTAACGTACACACGCTCGAGATGGCCTCGATAGACGTACTGGATGCGGAGGCACGCGCGCTGCTGGGACAGAATGTGTCGGAGGATCTTCCCTTGTGCGTTCCGCCGCACGAGGCGCTGGATGCGGGTCGCTGCGAGCACGAACTCGCGCCTTCGCTTCTGATACTTTTGCAGGAATCCGGCTTCCGTGTTCTTGCTCAGCTTCTGGAGCGCCTTCGAACCACTCGCATGCGAGAGCATCTCGTTCGCTGTCTCTTGCTCTTCCGCGATCATACGCTTGAGTTCGTCGGGCAGGCCGTGGTAAAAGTGGGGTAGCCTGGTAGTGGGGTCTTGCTGGTTACTGGACGACCTGAGCAGATCCATGAGCCCTCGCGACACCGGCAAGATCGATGGGTCGACGCCCAACGCTCGATCGTTGCGCAAGTGGCTCTGGCCGAATCGCTCTGTATCGGACATCCCCAGCTTGACCGCCGAGGAAGTTGGCTTCCACTGTGCTGGTGTCTTGGCGATCACGGTGATGTGGAATGGAAGCGCGCGCCAGAGAGGCAGCGACGCGACCTGCTCGCCGACGACACTGAACCCACGCATGTGGCAGGTCTGTTCGATAGTACATCGGCTGATCCCGTGGCTGGTCGAGCCCGCAAACGCGTCCAGCAGAATCTACGAAACAACCAAATACTCGCATAAGGTTTGAGGCGAATGCATCGAGTCGCACGGCACCATACCTCGTAGATGAGGGCGAGTCGCTGCCGATGGGTCTTCCTCGCAAACACCTCGGACACGACGAGCACTTGGAACCGCGTCGACAACTCCTGCGGCAGCGGCTCTCGGTGACGTGACCTCGACGACCTGTCACGAGTACTCGTGGCCGTCGATACGCTGGCTCGGAATGGATTGACCGTGTCGCGCACCTTGAAGGCCGCGTCGATGGCCAGCGTCGCCTGCTTCTCCGAGGCGAACATGCCGAGCGACTTGAGCTGCACGTCGTCCACGGGAAGGCGGGGTATCCGATGCCACACCGTACTGCCGCGCAGCGTTTCGAACGTCGAGCGCCGCAGCGCGATCTCGTAGTACCGCGCCGCCCATTGCTTCGCGCCGCTTTTCTCTTGCTTCACGGTGTGGTACCAGTACTTTTGGGCGCCTAACAGGCGATACTGGAGGTCGGCAATGCTCACGTCGCTCACAGCGCAATGCACAAGTGCGAGCTTCTCGTGGAGCGCTTCCTGTACGCGGAAGCACACGGTCTGCGCGTACGTGGGCTCGTCTAACGTGGTCGTGGCGGGCGCGACGTTGGCGTCTTTGTCGGTGGTGTTGCGGCCGCCTTGGCGGCGCCCAGAGACACCGTACGGAGACGCGCGCGACTGCATCGAGACGAGCAGAGATCAGATTACGGTAGCGCGCTCGTGGGAGGCAGCAGAGCACGGCAATAACGACCCGAGCGCCATGTAGCGCCCCTCGATTTCTCTCTCGCGCCCGTGGTTTTCCGTGGTGTCGGTTGAAAACACTTTAATCTCGCCGGCAAGCGGTTACTGTATAACCGGTCAGGCCAAACACTCACAATCCCTGGAGAGTATTCGTATCGCCCGCTTGGGGAATGCATCAAGCGACGGGTGGTTCTCTTCCTGTTTGTAGTATATTCATCGGTCTCACATCCCGAGGCTACGCTGTTGCTCCTGTTGCCCCGTGTCATTCAAACGAGTCTTTCCGGCGGCGCAGGTTGTCCAGCACGCTCACGGGGTCCGAGCCACCGACGGCGTTGCGGATGACGTCGTTGTGGACGCGCAGGAACGGATTGTACTGCATCTCCTCGCGGAGCGTCGACGGCACGCTGGGCAAGTTCTTTGAGCGGCGGATCTTGACCTGCGCGATCTTTTCACGCAGCGCGGCGTTCGACGGGTCCACACTGAGCGCGAAGCGCAGGTTCGACATGGTGTACTCGTGGCCGCAATACACGCGCGTGTCTTTTGGTAGCGTGAGGATCACTTCGTACAGCGCGCGGTACATGTCCTCGGCCGTGCCTTCGAAGAAGCGACCGCAGCCGCCCACGAAGAGTGTGTCACCGGGAAAAAGGAGCGGCGGCGTCTCCGGGTCGCCCGAGACCACGTACGCAAGGTGGCCGGCTGTGTGGCACGGCACGGAAAGCGCCTTGACCTTGACGCCGCCGACTTTGAACTTCTCGCCGCCCACGAGCCCTTTAGTGCGCGCTGGAATCTCCTCGTTCGCAGGACCCGTAACTAATAGACCTGGGTACTTGCTCGCGATCTCGACGTTGCCAGCAGTGTGGTCACTGCGCGTGGAACAACAGAATAACGTGAGCGTGGACTGGTGAGTACCCCACTGGATCGTTCTGGGTACGTACGCGTGCTTGTGGGTCGTGAGGATACCGAGGAACTCGCGCTTCTTCGTGTCTTCCTCTTCTTGAAGGACCTGCAGGATCTTGGCCGGCTCGGCCGGGTCCACCGTGAACATGGTCTGGTTGGCCTCGTCGATGACCACATAACCTGGCGGGAGGGTACCACGTTGTCACGACCCACTAGTATAGCATCGCGCAGCCACCAACAATTGGACCTCGACGAACCGTAGTTGTCTTGGAACATGGGCACGATGCGTACGCGCAGGCTCGGGTCGCGGTAGACCTTCTTCTGCTTCTTTGCCGTCGGCGCGTCGCCGCCGCTGGGCGTGGTCCCACCGGCAGCCGTCGCGAACGAGCGCGCCACGGCACGAAGACCAACACTCCACGGCGGTCTCGCCGCCACCAACAGTGCGCTTCGTCCGCGTAGCAGCGCCAACGCCATGGTGACGACTGTAGCCAACGACTGCGCTTGGGAGTTGGTGCACTGCAACTTGCACGCCGTGGTTGGCCGTTGGTTTCGCTGTGCTGCCCAACTTCATCTTTGGCCACCCGAATAGAAGCCCTATTTGGGGTACACTTCTGCGGTACCAGTGGATCGGTACACCATACCCCCCACGACAGCATCAATCCCCGATCAAAGCCAAGAAGGAAGTCACCTGCCGCAGCGCCAGGCAAAGGGAAGAGTAGGCAGGCGACGCGACGCGCGGGTGGGGTCACATCCACGCGCAGTCTCTCGTTCTCGATCTGTGAAGGGTTACGCGAAGGGGTTACGCTTTTGTGCCGACTGCGGCCACCATGGAGAGCTACGACGCGGAGCTCAAGGAGACGCCGTACCCGCTGATCGCGGCGCTCGGCGCCCGCGAGCTACAGGCCAAAGTGCTCGTGTTCGTGCGCACGATCAACGAAGAGTTCGTGCCGAAGCTCCACTTCACGTCGCTGCCCATTGAGCACCGCTTCCCCATCAAGAAAGAAGTGCGTGAGAAACACGGCACGTTCCCGAACCAGACGCAGCGCGACTTTGACGGCTACCGCGTGCAAGGGATCCTCAAGACCAAGTGGCTCAAGAAGCACCACGAGGCCGTGCCCGCGGCCGTGCTGCTCTTCCACGAGTTCGATCCGCGCTGGAACCAGCGCGACTGGCTCGCGCAGGAGACCACAATCAAAGACGAGATGGACCAGCTCAAGCGCGGGCTCGCCGGCCGCGAGTGCCGCGTGCTGCTCGTGCTCGTGCAGCAAGTCGACGACGCCGGCGTCGCGCCGGTCAACGTCGTGGACGAGCGGCTCGCGTCGCTGCGGCGCCGGCTCGAGACCGACTCGAAGACGCTCGTGCTGCTGCGCTCGCGCGATCTTGTGCGCGGCTCGGCTGTGCTCGCGAAGCTCGAGTCGTCGATCCGCAACTACGCGCTCGAGTACTACA
Organism: Pythium biforme; assembly: GCA_023337735.1. Taxonomy (NCBI): domain Eukaryota; phylum Oomycota; class Peronosporomycetes; order Pythiales; family Pythiaceae; genus Pythium; species Pythium biforme. The sequence continues at coordinate 16,902 of JAADXJ010000103.1, read as the reverse complement.
AGGCCCAGGCCAAGCGCGTCAAGCGGTATAAAAAGGCGCTCAACAAGACCTCGCTGCTACCGCTCCACGTGCGGTACTCGTTCAAGATCGCCCACTACTACGAGTTCCGACGGTACACGACCAAAGTGCTCCAGCACTACGAGACGGCGTACCGCGCGGTCGTGCAGCTCCCACTGACCTATGACGCGGCCGCAGCGGTGAGCGATAAGACCGACACCGGCTCGGGCATTGGCTTCACGCAGGTCAAGACCATCGCTGAGTACATCAACTTCAAGCTCTGCTACCACCTCATCTTCTCGTCGAACAACATCAAGGCTGCCGTGGAGCAGCTCCATCGCCATATGAAGGTGTACGCGCGCGCAGTCGGGCCCGTTGAGCGCGTATTCGAGCATTGGGAGTGGGTATCCCGTCAGTACCACGTGTTCGCCCAGTTGCTGGCCGAAGCCGTGTCTATCCGTGGTGCGTTGCCCAGCACAGGGCTCGACTCGGACGTGTATAAGGAACCGTACCTTTATTTCTCCATTGCCGCCAAGTATGCGACGTCTCGCCGCAAATCAGCAGCACGACTCGGACTGTCGGACCCGCACGCCGAAGTGAAGCCACCTGGGAGCGCAAACGGCCACGAACTTCATAGCGACTTTAAGCTTGTGCCGTCAGCGTTTGTCGGTGGCGATCCTGTCGTGTCCGAAGCGTCCGTGGCCGAGCCATCGTACGGGGCTTTTGTCAAGTACCGGTACTCGATCGAGAAAACGTTCCCACATGCGAAGAAGTCGATCCATCTCATTGAACAGGCGATCCATCACTTAGCGTTGTACGTCGCGGACCAGAAAGTGCCTCGAAGCCGCCTAAAGAACCGGTTCCTAATCGAGCTGGGCATAGAACGCATGGCCTGCAACGACTTTGATCGCGCGCGTGGGGAACTACAAAAAACCAAGCTCGCTTTGGCAGGCGAGCAATGGTGGGCCGAGACGGCCCAGGTTCTGAAGCAGTTGCTCACGTGTACGTTTCACCAAGTCGATACGGTTGCGTATATCGACACGAGCCTGCAACTGCTGAGCCCGGTGCTAGACGAGTTTGTGCCTGTCACGGAACGCATGCAAGTACAGGAGTCATTCGAACACGCGTGGAAAGACCCGTCCAAGTTAGGTGCGCCATTCACATTGGACTCAGCATTGCCCAGCTACGAGATCCCTTTCGACGCATCGCGTGGGTTGATCGATGTGTTCGCTCATTTCGACCGCGTGTACGCGTGCGTGCGCGAAGAGGTTACACTCCACGTGCAGCTAGACAGCCATTTTCCAGCATCCATCATGATGACGAAGATCGAACTGCTCTTCAGCGATGAGCGTTACAACCTGGTGGTGCACCACCGCGACGCGGCATCAGGTGAAAGCAACATTATTGCGAAGGACGAGACGGACGGAAAGTGGTATGCATCCGTCGAGTTTGATCCGTCCGAGTCCAAGCTGTTCCGGATTCCGCTGCATGTCCTGGACGGTCGCAATATGCTTCAGTACCATGAGACGCGCTTCCATTTCGGCTCCGGGTCCGGTCGTGTGAACGTTGATGGGTCAATTGGGGAAGAGCAATTCTTGACGTTCGTGCTGCCATACGACAACACCACGGGCCAGCCTCGACGTACCGCAAAGCCCTTCCTCGCCGACGGTCGTGTTCCAATCATGGGCAGAGGTCCCGGATCTCCCAGCTTCGTGCGGCGAAAGTCGATGTTCTCCGCCGCAGAGCTCAGCCGTTCGCTCGAATCTGAGACGGGAGATTTGCTCGAGGAGGATAATGCCACCACCACGGCACGATCGTCCGCGCTCGCGATTCTCCAGCCTCGACCGAAGGCAACGTTGGGACTCGTGACCAAGCACCCTTTGCTTTCCGGTGATTTCCGCGTCATCTCCTTCGTGCTAAAGTCCAAAGAGGACACGCTGAAGAACGCAACGTTCCGAGTGACCTGCGAGCCTGCGCCGGCATCTGCGTCTGCTCACGAAGTCTTGTTTTATACGGAAGATTTGAGTGCACCTGCCAACCTAGTACCCGTCCCGCTTGACAGCAGCTTTCAGCCGCGCGACCGTACACCCATTCACGACATGGAGCCGCACACGGAAGAGAAGTTCTCGGTAATTGTCCGCTCGTCGAAAGCAGCCACACTGCGACTTGCTGTCCACGTCACGTACTCGACCAAGTCAGGCGTCCAAGTGAGCTTTGAAGAGCGCTACGAGCTGTACTGCCGAGACCCGTTCCGACTCACGACGGGCTTTGTCCACGACTTCCCCAATGGAGCTGGTAGCACCATTTCCGATGGAACGTCCAAGCAGAATGCGGCGATCGTGGGCAAGACTGTGAGTCTCCAGGGAGGCTTGCAGTGCGAGGCGCTCGAACCGCTCCGCATTGTGGCGATGGAGTTTGAACCGTCTTTTGAGAGCAGTAGCTCGCTCGTGAGCGGTGGTGTGGCCGCATCCGGCTTCGGCTCCTGGACTGAGGCTGATGACAGCAACCAGGTGCTTCGTGAAGGTGACTCGCGCAGTTTCTGTCTGCGCCTACTGCCTTATTGCGCGGCGCCACTCGTCGCTCTCGGCCAAGTCAAGATCCAGTGGCGCCGACTCTCGTCGGTCGTGCCCACGAGCGATGCACAGCGCAATGACCTCGTGACAACGTGGGTCGAGATCCCGAACGTCTCGTTTATCGAGGCACCACTGACCATCGCGCTCCACACGCCCCCTTTCGGCGTCGACGGTTCGCTTTTCACGCTGGAGATCCACGTGCGCAACAACGAGAACGTGTTCCACAGCGTGCGTATCAAGCCCTTTGACGAGAGCGGCGATTTCATGATCGCAGGTAAGTCCCACATCTCACCCACTATCTTTTGCGCTTGTGGACTAACAACCTCGCATTTTGTGTGGGTTTGCAGGACGCACCAACTTTGTGGAAGATCTATTGCCGCTGGCCGAGCACACCTTCCACATCGGGCTCATCCCGACCAAGTCTGGTGCGTGGTCTTACCACTGCCAGTCTCTCTTTTGGTGAAGGGGATGACACTGATGAATTGTCGTTGTACTGTAGGCTACCTGCGCCTGCCGCAGCTCGAGATCACGTCGGTCACGCACAGCCTTCCGTTCGCCAACTCGAACGAGCGCCACGAGCTCTTTGTGTTCCCGCGCGAGAGCGCGCAATGGAAAGATTCGGCCACATCAGAGGCGGCGTCCGCCACGAGCGCACTCCTGGTCGACGACGCGCCATAAGGAGGCATAAGCATGGGCGAGAATATCGAGGGTGTTTACGCACCATTCTGATTTAGTGACATTGCAGCTTCTTACGCGTTTGAATGCCATGTGCTTGAAACGAAGGAATGTCACTGTGGGACCTGACCAAAATTTTCGTGCTGTTGCACATGAGAAGGGAGGTCGACCCAGCAGAGAAGCTCTCACACTGACCCTTAGGCACCGGCAGCAGCTTCCTCGCTATCCGCTCGAGTGCCCGTTCTCTCTCGCTCGTCGCATTCCCTGAGTCGCCTCCACAGTTGCCATGTCGGGCATGAACATGTTCTGTGCGTGCCTCACGCGGCGCCGCTCGGATCAGATCGAGAAGCTCTGCGTTGACCAGTTCGAGCGCATCCGCGCTGTGTACCCGGGGACCCACTACGTGTGCCTGCTTAACAATGAGACCGGGGAGATCATGTACGTTTGTCGGATGCGCCTCATGAGTTGATATTATAGTCGGCAATCTGAACGGTGTTGTGTTTCTTGTGTACCTCAGCGCACAAACAGAAGTCCCGGCGTTAAACACGGAAGAACTAACGCGCACGATCATCACGCTGAAGCGAGCGGCGATGCAGTTTGGTGAGGATACAAAACTCGCCTGGTTGGTTGTATTGCGGGGTATCGGAGAAAACGATGGCTAACGGAGTCTATCTTGTGTAGCGGCGACAATGAACCAAATGGACTCGCAGGTCGTGCACGTCAAGGGCGACGAGCGCATGTTTTCCTGTTTCGGCGGCGAGCGAACCGTACGAAGGGTGAACTCAAAGGGATAGGAGAACGGGAAGGAAATCTGATGTGTGAAAATGTCGTAGATCTTGGCCTTTTACACGCAAATGCCGGTGCTGCAATTGGAGTTTTTCGACTGCTCCGAGGCCGACAAGACCGTGGAGAGCGTGAACGCGGAGCTGAATCGCATCGCGTACGCTCCCCCCAGTCTGCGCACTTCTGCGCCTCATCGCCACTACTAATCACCAGCTTCTGCCATGCCGCGTGAACGTACTGTAGTAGTCAAGTGTCAGCCAAGCACACCGAGCGACGGTGAGCTGTCGTTCGTGTCGACGGGCCCTCGGACAACAGATTCGATATACTTGTAGTATACGTATATTTATCGAAAACCCAATAAAACAAAATGCGAGATCGCCAGGTCAAGCAGACTTCTGCAAATACCCGAGAGAGACGCATGTGCGTGAACGTGTCGGAGTCTATGATGTGTAGATAGGGAAGAGGATTTAGAAGCGCTCGTTCATTCGGCTCGCGACGCCGCGCATCTTGTTGTAGACCTTTCCCGGCGGTGCGCCCATGATCAGCGAACAGATCGCGTCACGCGCGAGCTTAATGTTGGCGAATGAGCCGAGAATGTGGATCTTCTGGTCGGCGAGCACGATACGCGTGCGCGTCGCGTTCTCGATGGCGTACTTGGTCTTACCGTCCTGGCCGGCGACACGGCCGATGGCGCGGCTCAAGTGGTCGCCCTTGAGCATCTTGACGTCGTTCACTTCGAACGTGTCGATGAAGAGATCTTCTAATCGCAGCAGCGCGACGGCGTCCTGCACCTCGAAGCCCATCATGTAGGCCTGGATGAAATCCGCCCCCTTCTGGAGCGAGCCGGAGTCCTCAGTGTGCGGCGAGTTCTTGAGCTCGATGCAGCGCGTCTTGGTGTTCATACGGATCTGGAGCTGCAGGTGCTCGACGATCGGCGTCATGAGGTTCGGCCAGTCGGTCTTGAGCGGTGTGTAGCGGTGCGCCGGCACGCGCACGCGGCGGAAGTCGTTCTTGCCGCCCGACTGCTCCTGCGCGCTCAGCGCCGGGAACTCCGGGCGCACCATCGTCTCGCCGTCGTCCATGTCCATGGCGTCATGGTCGAGCTGGACCTGCTGCGCGATGGCTTCCGTGCTGATCACCATGTCCGAGTCGATCTCCATGATTATTGCTTGGGTGGTGGTGGTGGTGGTAGTGGATGTGTTCCGTGCGCGGTGCGTTCGGATCCCGTTGAGGCAAATGGCTTCCACGGCACGCCTTCTTTCTCGTGTGCCCGCTCTGCCTTCCGGGCTTGATGGCCAATGACGCCGCTAAACGACTGGAGTCAGTCTATCGTGGCATACGATTGGTTGAAATTTGCTTGCAGCCGGTTTTAGAAGGGAAATGAAAATTACCACCGTAAATAACTGACGAGTAACCTTTCAGGATTTGGTTAACCCTATCGTTAACATTACTGGGACTTGTCTTCGCTTGCCAGTCGGCGCTGCGACGCCGAGCGGATGAAGGTCACCAACGCCAGTGCCGGCGAGAGACCACCGGCAGCAAGCGCGACGGCCCATAGAGGTCTAAATCGCCCCATACGCAGTGGTGTTAGATGGCCCATAAAGGACCCTTTAGACGCAAAGTGACGTACCGGTGCAGCAGCCAGACGAGTCCGGCGACTGAAAACGTCACGCCACCGCTACGCCATCACACAGCATTTACAGCACCATGAGCCGTTGCACGAGCTACCGATCACACTTAGCAGGACGTCTTACCCGAGGAGCGTGCAGACGAGATGCTTTTGCACGCTGGCGAAATCACGACCAAAGCGCAATGCGAGCACTGGATGCAGCACGAGGAAGGCCAAAAAGCCAAGCGTCGACGCAAAGAGCCGGTAGAAGCGGTTGTGCTGGTACTACGATACAGGACAGCCACAGAGAAGGCGATAGTACATGAAGTTCACATCCTGACGCTTTGTACACCGAATATTGAAGGACTACGTACCTTGATCGCGAGCTTGGTCTTGTATAGTTCGTTGGCTGTGTGGATACCGTCCTCGAGAATCAAAATGGTCTCGCCGGCCTTGGTCTCGAACGGGCGGACGTGCTCCATCACTTGCTTGCCACTCACAGTCACTGGGTACGCCGGCGTGATCTTGAAAGAGATACGGATATCCCCGAGGCGCGGCCGCGCGGCACCCTCCCGGAGCGAGTAAAGGTAGTTGTCTTCCACGGTGAGATCTTTCAACCCGCTGAGTTCTTTCCAGTCTCCACCGAGACGCTGGTTCAGCACGATGCGCATCGTCTGCAGTGCTGTCGCATCCAGTTCAACTGGATCACGCCGCTTGATTTGGTCGATCAGGTCGTCCGAGAGCTTAAATTCCCCGACCACGACTGCCTCGGCGTCGACAACCTTGGACTGGAACACCCACGCGTCTTCGGACGGGTTCTGGTAGCCAATGTCGTGGAAGGCCAAGCTGTCAATCCGCTCCGATCGCCAGCTCAGGTCGTACGTGTAGGTCTTCTCGCGGTGCTCGTCCACACCGCCGTCGCGCTCGTGGTCGCCCGCACCCGCCGCGCCGCCGCCACTGCCTGTGATTATCGTGTGGGCCGTCTCGACCCATTGGAGCATCTCCACCGTTCTGTACAGACGCACCCCACGCGCGGCGATGCCGAACAGTGGATCCAACACATACGGCGTCCGGCTCGCCTTGCTATCCGCAGACAAGACACTTGGATCGGTCGTGATCACGCCGGAGAAATGGACCAACTGGCCTTCGTTCTGGGCCAAGGCCACCGGGTCCGGCAGCGACACGACGCGCGCGAGTCCCTCTTCTAGGCTGCTCGTGTGGCGCACCAGTCGCTGCTCGTTCACGGCCGTCGTGAGCACCGACGCTAGCAGGATCGCCGAGCCGATGAACCGCTCTTTCGACATCTTTGGATTTCGTTGTTGAAAGAAACCCAAACAAAGATAGCAACATACTGTATTTGGATATATAACCCACATCAAAAGTTGTCTTCATGCAGCACATTCTTTTCCGTCAGACCATGGCAGCCCCTCCTGCGAGCAGAGTTTATGCTGCGGTCGTCATCATAAAGAACGCTTTCTTGAAGACTCGGGAAATGGAGCGACCTGTGTGTATGTGGCTCCAGCACGGGCGTGACCAAATTGGTCCACGCCCGCTTAGCTTCCTCACCCACCGGCGGCGCCGGCGGATTTCGCTGTGGCCTGGATCTCGTGGCGCGACTTCTTGGACGAGGACGTCGCCGCTGATGAGCCTTGGCTGTTGACGATTGAGAGCGGACGCTTGTTCAATGGTGTTAGCGTCGGGCTACGACTTGCGGTTCCTCCTGCACTCGCAGACGACTGGGAGGCCTTGGCGTCCTCGACGAGCTGCGCGACGTTCACAGACTGCGAGAACAGCGTGATGACGTGCTTGGCGCGCTCGATTTCTTCTCGGGTCATGTATTCACTGGGCGTGTCCTGCTCTGAGTCACAGCACGCATCGTCCACGATCATTGCGTCGCCGTCCTCTTGCGTGGGCTGGTGCACGGGCAGCTCCGGGATGAAACCGTATACACGCTTGTCCGGCTGGTACTGCTGGAAATACTGCAGGACACTCTCTCGGCACTTTTCCAAGCTGTAGAACCCATCGAGCGGGAGTCGGTTAAATATGCCACCGAGCACGTGGACGGCTTGACTCTCGAAGAAGCACGCGTTTAAGTTGAACGAGTCGACGGCATCGCCGACCCCTTTCTTGCCAACGAGCACGACCGGAGACTGGACCGCACGTGCGACAGACGCATTCGAGACACCGCAGATGGAGCCTACCGCTGGATAACCGACGCCGTCGACGACCACAACTTTCTTCCCTCGGCCAATCGCCTCCACTTTCGCACGGGCCTTGGTGAGCAGCTCCTCGGCGGTTTCAGTGTTGCCCTTGAGGAACTCGCGCGTGAAGCCACTGTAGAACACGATGGGCCCAATGTCGCAGCACTCGATACCGTTGTGGCGGCAGAACTGGGCGACTAGCTGCGGCTGCTCGCACTGCGTGGCAGGCTTGATGTAGCCTATTTCCTCTGGCCGGTATCCCAGCCGCAAGAGCGAACCCAAGAGCCCGAGACAGCACGTCGACTTGCCCACTTGGGAGCGGTCACCGCTCACAAAGATCTTGATCGGCTTGTTGCTTGAAGATGCGTCTTGATCTGTTGGCGCTGCAGAGATAGGCCGCCCAACGATCACGTCGGAACCGTGCAGTTGTCGCTCCATGACGGCGCGGAGTACGCTTGCTACTTGCGCGGCGCCAACGGCGACGAGCTCATCCACCAGTGACGCGTACGTGCACACAACCCGCATAAACGGAGCTTGCGCAGTTAATGGATCACCCACCGCGGGCAGCGAGAAGCCCGAGGCGACGTGGCGGAGCGCCGTGGCGTCGTCGATGGGCGCGACGGAGAAGTCGAAACCGTCGCCGTAGAGCGCGCTGATACCGCGCAGAAGCGCAGCGCACTGCTCGAGCTCTGGGTCGGAGCGCAAGCCATAGAGAACGCAGCGCACGCGCCACGAGACCACCATGCTGATGGAGAAGAAGTGTCGGGCGCGAGGGGAGTTGCGTCGGACAATGGTGCTCCATTGAGGGCGGTCCGCCGCTGGGCTTGTCGCTTCACAGAACATGCGACTTGGTGGGACATCAGGAGTACCATGTGTAGGTTTGTAAGTACGATAGGCTGACTGGTATCATACCAGTTTATTCCGGTATTCGTCTCGATATTCAAGATCTGTCTAATACGATGCATTGCGTATCATTGTATATGGGAGCAATATGACGCAATGGGATGTTGTGTCTCCCATGGAAGAAAACAATTCCTTGGAAACGGCCACGGATAATTGATACGGTACCACGGTATAGCGTCGGACTACGGCACCAGTACATGATAATACAGCTACGGATGCGGTAATATCAAGTGCAGGGTGCAGTGGTCCGGGAAGCAACAGCATTGTCGGATCCTGTATGGTTGCCATCCGCTTCACGTCGATCATTCGGACGTTTCTTCCATGAAGCCTTCATTGGAAATGCGGTGCAGTACATGTCCTTACGTACGAAAGACAACACCTGCCCCCTCTGCCGTGCCATCACGGCGCATGTTCCATGTAACTCTGTCATCAACACGCTGACTTGTTCTGAGGAGCACCTTCACATTTTGGGACTTTGTCTCCACCAACGACAGGCGCCGCAGGAACGTGCCTCCTTTCAGAAAAGATGCAAGCGAGATCCCAGCGAAGAGGCCGTGTCATGTTGAAGTCGTCGGAAGGATGGGAGGTGCATCTGTGCTCTTCCCATACAGTAGCAGTACGCAAAGTCTAGCAGCGCTGAACAGTTCACACGAGCTCCGGTGTGATGCAACTTGCATCATGCAAGAGAGTCTGCATTGTCGTCCACAACAGCGTTGGGCCGTCCAAACCACATTCTATCCTGCTGTTATTAATACAGTACTCCACAGCCGATGTTCTGCCTCCGGATGCGATTCATCCAACAAAACTCGCCCACCAGGCTGCGGGACTCCTTTCCATCGCCAAGGAGGACGCGTCGCCGCCGCATGGTGGCAGAACATTCTGCCCGCCAAGGTCTAGGTGTCCAGATGTTGGAGTGTCGTCAACGCAGAAGACTTCATTCCCGTTCATCGAAGTCGGAAGCTCTCACCGTTGGCGACGTCGGGAGCTTCCTGCTGTTGGCCTCAAAGTTGGGTGGCCAGCGGCACGCCGGTGTTGGTCGGCTACCGTCGCCAACAAGGCAGCGATGGGCCCAGAGGGCACACTGGCCTCTCTGTGAAGCCCACACTGACCACAAACTGGCATGCTTGAGCTCGTCACGGAATAAGAGTAAGAGTTGGTGGCGGAGAGTTCCCTGGGTGACTTCACCAGCAACCCGAGCCCGCTCGCTTCCCCCAGTCCAATCGAATCAGTGATCTTTAAACACGATCTTGTCGTTTTTCAGCCAATCACATTCGACTCAGGAACGTGTCTTGTGTGTGGCTTGTCTCGTGCGCACAATGATGCAGTCCACTATGGACTCCATGTCGACGGTCACCACAGTGTGTGAGTGTGCAAGAAGTTGTTGGGAAGTTTAGTTTGGTGTTGCAAACAACCAACGCTGCGCAGCATCGAGCCACCAGACGCCAGAGAACCAACAGTGCACGCTCTGCCTCCATCCAGTGCGGCCAAGTTTCTGCCGATCAGGCGAAGCGCTCTCGCCAACAACCGCCGCGCCATTCAACATGGCCAGTCTCCGCGCGTTTCAGCGTCCAGCCTTCTCGCTCCAACCAAAAGCAGATGAGCCGCTCGTCCAGCTGAAAGAGTGCAGCAACAACCGTCACTTTTCTTCCCAGCCCATCCTCCTTGCTCTCCTCATGCTTCGCACGCTTCGGCAACGCCAACGTTTCCGTGGCGCGCCACCCACCACACCACATCAAACCAACACGAAGCGTTGGGAACTCCCCGACAAAAAGCTTCCAACTTTGGTCTCGTCATTCTCGAATCTCCTCCGTGGTGCCCAAGTCTCCAAGAAGCGACAGAATGAAGAACGAGTCCAACGTGCCGCTGACGCCGCAGGCCGATGGCGAGTACGCCTCGGGCGAGACCCACCACAAGAAGCAACAGAAGAAGTCCAACACCGTGTCGCTCGTCGTCGCGCTCTTCTTGCTCATCAACATCATCGTGCTCTACGTGCTCCACTTTGCCGACCGCGGCTCGTCCTCGGGCTCGTCGGCGGGCGCCGTGTCGGCCGCGTTCCAGAAGGAAGGCCTCTCGACCGCCAGCGTCGCCAAGGCCGGCAAGGGTAAGGCCGTGAGCCTCGGCGCCGACGGCCTGCTCACCGTGGGCGCTGGCACCTCGGCGTACCTCGACGTCGCCGACCTCACCAAGATCGACAAGGCCGTCACGGCCATCCGCTTTGCGCCGCTCACGGGCGTCAAGGACACTGCGATCATGTCTTACCAGACCGGCGCCTCGCCCAACCTCATGAGCGTGCTGACCACGGTCAAGGGCGACGTCGACGCCAAGACTGTCGCGATCGCCGACGCCGAGGACGCCAACACGTTCAAGGGCGCGTCCATCAAGGGCTTGGCCACGCTTTCGTCGTCGTCGCTTGTCGTGCTCAACTCGGTCGCCAGCGCCGACGGCATGGCGATCACGGTGTACGCCACGCCGGCGTCGATCGCGGACGGCAAGATCAAGGCCAACCAGGATGGCAAGGTGCTCGCGGCCAACAACTCGGCCACGAACTTTATCACGCGCGTGTCGGACTCGACGTTCGCCGTGGTGTTCTACGAGCCGTACTCGGAGACCGAGGCCTACTTCCAGCGCGTCGAGGTCGGCTCGGTCTCGGACGGCAAGATCTCGTTCTCCAAGAGCGAGAAGTTTGGTTCGGGTAACTCAGCCTCGCTCTCGACCACGGTCGGCCAGCCGCAGGGTGTGTTCAACTCGAGCGACCGCTTCACCGTGCCGTGGTTCGTCGACAACATGGCCGCGACCAAGGACAACGCCACGTTCGCGGGCGCCGTCGGTCTCTGCCTATCGACCTACAACTTTGCCGCCAAGACCGCGAACCTCACGTCGCTCGGCGACGCCTGCCAGACGCAGTACCTGCCGGCGTACTTTGTCGAGTCGGTCAAACTCTCGGATTCGACGCTCGCGCTCGTGTTTGTGGACCGCGCCAACAAGTTTGCGCTCACGGTCGCGACCGTCGAGTTCTCGCCGATCACGGGCCAGCCCACGTTCCGCGGCTCGTACGTGTTTGACGACGCCACGGGCGCGTTCGACTTTGGTGCCGCCTACGGTTTCTACCCCAAGCCGACCGTGCGCCTGCTCAACAACAACCGCCTCGCTGTCGGGTTCCTCAACCCGTCCAACTCGGGCAAGCCCAGCGTCAAGGTCATCAAGTTCGCCTCGGACCTCTCGATGGAGGCCGTGTCGCCGTCGCTCCCGATCTCGAACGCTGACTTCTCGGTCGCCTCGGCGGACCCGAAGGCCTTTGGCAGCATCGTCATGGACATTGCGCCGCTCTCGTCGGGCTTTGTCGCCGCCTACGCCGGCAGCTACGCCGGTGCGCAATACCAGCGTGTCGCGTTTGTCGAGTCGCTCGGCAAGCCGCTCGGTGTGATCTCGGATGTGGACGGCAGCGAGTTTGACATTGCCATGTCGGGCACCGTCGACGTTGACTCGCTCACGGCCGGCCGCGCCTACTACGCCGCCACGAACGGCCAGATCTTCTCGCCGTCGACCAACACCGACAGCACCTACGTGCTCGCCAACGACAACAAGATCGTGCTCTCCAAGGACGCGCTTGTCGGCGTTGCCGTCAGCAGCAGTAAGCTGTTTGTTGCTGCGCAGGTCAACTAAAATGGCAACACCATCATCTCCATCCGATTTCTCGAGCAAAAAGACGACGTGTGCGCGCCTCAAGAACCCATTCCGTTTTAGCAAGACGAGTTCCTCACTGATCTTGAACCTGTCAAAGAACGCATCAGAGACCATGGAGCTTTTGATGCTCCCGCGACTGCCCATGTGGGAGGTAGACGCGCGCGCAGAGAAGGAGGATGCGATCGATGTGTATCTCTCCCGTTTAGTGGCGATATTGTACCGACATCAACCAACAAGTCAAAAGAACACACTAACAAACGTGAAGTCACAATCTCATCCGGACGTTGTGTCTGTTCTCCATCCTCAGAACCCGCCGAATGGAGCGACCTGGGCGCGATTGCTCCACTTGGCGGGAAAGTGTAGCCATCTAAGAATACCGTACAGAAGTGGGTACAGTATCCGTTGTAGACATGAGCTATCTGTGAACGCGGCATCCATGGCGCCATAGCCGCACTATATCCGGACGGGTCTCCATATCCAACCAGAAACCATTCGCTGAGTCTCCTCCGGCGGAGACAAGCGGTAAGCTTAGTTATCGGCAAACAAGTATGTACAGTTATCGTGAACTCGAGTTAATTTCGATTCCCGTGCCGCTGCGCCGTCCCACCTCCGGATCAGAATACCGAGCGAATCACCTTCACCCGAGGAACGTGTCATGTCCTTGGCCGATCTCATCCCAGCTCGGGCACCCTGTGGGTTTCATTGGATTGCCACGACGCGGGAAGATGCGACTGATCCTCGCCCGCCCAACGGTTTGGAGGCTGAAAGGAGATCCTATGCGATCCCCATAGATGCGTCTTGCGTGGCCACCTCATCCCATGATCTGGTCGGCTTGATGTGCGGCCTTGCCGTCCTCATAGCCCCCGTAGACCCAGCGTGTCGTTCACGTCGCCATGGGTTTCTCATTCTCAGTTTTCCCCGTTCCGCAGCAAGTCTTCTTCCTCGGCTCTCGGACTACTGAAGAACCACCCACCCACCCCTTCTCCCGTCTCCACTCCCCTCCAACTCGCTCGGATTGACGCCGCGATCACCATGGCCGATCAAAAGCCTGTCGACTCGGCGCAGATCCAACTCGACAAGAAGCGCGGTGGCGCTGGCGCCGGAGGCGCCGCTGCCAGCATGGGCGGGCTCGTCTTCAAGATCGTCGCCGTGCTCTTTGTGGTCGGCAACGTCACGGCGCTGTACGTGCTCCACTTTGTGAACCGCCCGAGCCCGACGACGCGCTTTTCGTTCTCCAACTTTGAAGCGATCAGCGGTTCCAAGGCCAAGGTCGGCGATGTCGTCTCGCTCTCGGCGGAAAGCAAGCTCCGCAACGGCGCCGGCACGACCGCGTACTTGAACCGCGCGACGCTGAGCGACAAGGACATCTCGTACTACGAATACATAAACGTGGCCAAGCTCGGTACGACCAAAAGCAGCTACGCGACCAACTTGATGAGCTACCGTCGCGTTGGTGCCAGCACCAAGGAGAGCGTGCTCACGACGTTCTCCGTCGGTCTCACGACCAAGACCGTGTCGATCAGCGCCGACTACGACAAGACCAACAACGTCGTCGCGGACTTTGCGATCCGTGACCTCGCGACGCTGTCGGACACGAGCGCGCTGGTTATGACGGTTAACGATACCACGTGGACGTACAAGACGTACGTGACCTCGGCGTCGATCTCGGCAACAACCGGTGCCACGCTCGCGCCCGCGACCAAGAAGTTGATTGCGACGGGTTCCATCACAAGCTTCATGACGCGTCTGAACAGCAACAGCGCGATTGTCGCGTATTACGACGCGTACAACTCCACCGGGTACTACCAGAACGTCGTGGTCGCGTCGGTCGGTTCGGACGGCGCCGTGTCGCTCTCGACGCCGAAGCAGTTCGGCCCCAAGAACACGGCCGACATGGTCGACTGGGGCCGGCCGGTGACGATCAGCTCTGCTAGTGGTTCGTTTGCGATCCCGTACCACAAGAAGGACTCGGGCTTGTGCCTGACCGTGGCCGCGTACGCGACGGATGCCAAGACCTTCGGAAACTTCACGGACGTATGCAACACCAACTTCCAGCCGACGTTCTTCCCGGAGGGCGTCATGCTCTCAGACAACATCATGCTCATCGCGTTCCACGACGCCGCCCGGAACAATATGCTGACGCTCGTGACCGCGTACGTCACGGCCACGACGGTCTACTTCCGCTCGAGCCACGTTTTCCCGGAAGTGGCGGGCGACTTTGACGCGGACTACGGCTACATGTACCCGGACGTGTCGCTGGCGAAGTTGTCGGGCAACCGCGTGGCCGTGAGCTTCCTGAACCCGGCGATGAACGCCCGCCAGAGCGTCAAGATCGTTCGGTACTCGCTGGAATCGCTCTCGTTCAAGGATGTGACCCCCGTCGTGCCTGTCGCGGCCTCCACTTTCACGCTCGGTCTCAACGGTGGCACCCTTGCCAAGTCCGTGACCCAGCGCGTCATGGCGGTCGGCGATGACTCGGTCGTGGCGATGCACCTGGGCGCGCGTGGCGAGGCCAAGTACCAGCAAGTGTCCCTGGTGGAGGCGTTTGGCGCGCCGGTGGGCGTGTTGCGCGACTTGAAGGGCCACAAGGCCAGCGTCGCGATCTCGGGCAAGGCCTCGGACGTGAGCACCAAGGGCAGCGGTGACCTTCTGGAGGGCAACTTTTACTACGCTACGACCGCCGGCTACGTGGCGTCGCCGGCCGAGGGCACGCCAACCGGTGCCGAGGTGATCGCGACACGCGAGGACGCCAACATGCTCGTGACCGCGGACAGCAAGGTCGGCCTGGCCACCGACGACGACGAGCTCTTCGTGTCGACCGCTTTCTAAAAGCTACTCCGCTGCGGAGAAAGCGATCCCGACCGACAGCTCCTACGAGACCTTCCGGGCGCCAATTGAACGGCGCTCGACCTTTCATTCTTGCATTTTTCTCAGAAGACACACAAAAACAACGAGCTCCTCCCGACCCCAACGCGGCGGACGCGACGCGGAAACCCACCCGCCGATCCCTCAGTGACTGCATGACACCACTCCCCACACTTGCATCCTCCCTCCCCTCTCAATAATATAAACTCATGCATACTGTACTCCAACCGGTGGATACTCGGGCGCCATATCCGAGCGTCCTTGGGCCGCGAATGCGCCAAAAGGCCACGGAGATGACTGTTCGAGCTGGGCTGGTAATAATTGATTGGCCTGGTTCATACGAGGCTAGCATGGTTACGAACTACAGTACAGTACTCCGTGCTATAGGGATCCAGCCAGATTTTCCCCAGGCTAGATTTACACAGTGACTGCGTCATCCTTCGTTCGTTGTTGTTCGCCACGAATCCGATGATGCTCTCCTCGCTCGCGACGCGCGCGTGCTTCTCCCCGGTGTCCGTCGCCGCGCGCTCCGCTGGACGCTCCTTCGTGAGTCTGCGTTCTCCGCACGTGCTGGCGGCGTCTAGAACGCGCGTCTCGTTCTCTGCGTTGCCGCGCCGCACGGGCGGAGGTGGAAGCATGCCATTCCGTACCCCCTCGGGTCTGATCAAGAGCTCCCCACAGCGGCGCACGTACGGCGGCTTCAACGGCGGCCAGGGTGGCGTGTTCTCGTCCCCAGAAGGCATTGTGTACGCGCTCATTGGTGCAAACGGCGTGGTGTTCTTCCTCTGGTCAACGACCCAAACGCAGGGCCAGCGCGCGCGCATGGTGACCCATTTTACGACCTCAGCGCGCCACCTCGACAACGGCATGTATCACACACTGCTCACGTCCGTGTTCAGCCACAAAGACTTTGGGCATCTCTTCACCAACATGCTCGGACTGTTCTTCTTTGGGCGCGAGATCAGCTACCTGCTCGGACCGCGGCGCTTTCTCGGGCTGTACCTGGCCAGCGGCGTCGTGTCGTCGTGGGCGGCCGTGCAGGAGCAGAAGCAGTCGCGCCGCATGTCGCTGAACCTCGGTGCGAGCGGCGCCGTCAACTCGATCACGGCGCTCAGCATCCTGCTGTTCCCGCACTCGACGCTGCTCATTTTTGGCATCGTGCCCATCCCGGCGTGGATCGCCGGCACGCTGTTCATCGGCCGGGACTTGTACAGCTGGTTCAACGGCGTGCAGGACGGCATTGGCCACTTTGCGCATTTGAGCGGCGCCGCCTGCGGCGGGCTCTACTACGCATACCTGCGACGTGGCATGCGCACGTTCCGTTAAACCACGCTATGGTGATCGCCACGGGCCCGGGAAAGTAACTCGCAGGGAAAGAAGACGCGCGAAAGAAATATGGACGGGTGGAACTTATTGAAACTCGAACGGATAAAACACTATTTGGGCATACTGGTGATAAATTTCCGGGGAAACGCATTGGATTGGATGATGGTGATTCGGCCGACGGGAAATCCAAAGCTGGCTGGCGGGTTGCTCCAGGCACGCACGCTAACATAAAGAAAACCGACCACGCCCTCACGAGCCCGCGCCGTAGCTCCACACGCTTGGGTCT